>JAULCE010033225.1:0-13733 GCA_032359355.1 Macoma nasuta | reverse complement strand
CAAAGTTTCATTGAAGAATCTTTTGTTAATAAAGAGAGATCTGCTTTTGAAATTTTCATTTAAGTTAAAGATTTTACTAAGAACCTTTGTGAAACGGTCCCCTGACCAATGCATTTAACTCACCTAGCCGTAAGCTCTTGAAAACGTTCTTTGCTTATGATCATATCCAGCTGGTACTTCACGTATTTCCCTGTTCTGTCGGCCACCCGGTAATCTTCCCAAGCTGTTCAAGATAATAGAAAACGGCATTTAACCCATTACATGCAACTCGTGCGATCAAGATAATAGACAACGGCATTTAACCCATTACATGCAACTCGTGCGATCAAGATAATAGACAACGGCATTTAACCTATAACCTCGTATGATCAGTATATTCGGACGGCGGCCAATGTTTTGTATGATAACGATTAAATACAATGTAATTTAACATTTAACCTGGTATAAATAATAAATACGACGGTGCCTTTTTATTCTTTTACATGTTCAAGATAATAGATAATGTCCTTTTTTACAGATCACCTCGTTTGATAAACATGATATATATGCCATTTTAACAGATCACCTTGTATGTTCAAGAAAGTATATTATGTCAAATACACCAATTACCTTGAATGGGCTCCGGGTGCAAAATATATATACCAAGATCAGCAGCCGCTGTGTTTAAAGTACAGAGGCAGATTGGCGCCTAGGTTGTTTGAAACTTATTGAAGGCAGGTGTACTTTGATCTAAACTCTGCATGAGTCGGCACGCTATTTCAAACGCGGTGACGATTCTGAGTCTTAACTTTCCTTTTAAGTTGTAAGAGTTATCGTCCTTACTAGTGACCTATATGCTGTTTAAGACTGTCAGAATAATCTGTTAAACTTATGAAATTTAAAGTTGTTTGATATGTTTGCCACTATTAGCATGTAATGATTATCTGATCACTTTCTGCATCATTTCGTTCATTTCTGTATTATGCATTGTTCACGTTGCATAGCTGAATTACCTCCCTTTAGTAGTAATTGATAAAACAGTGCCGTGTTATGATAAAAGAAAAAGTCCAATTGGTTGGTTATGGTAAAATGAGACGTTATTAAAATAATTCATAGAACTTGAATCATTTTAAATATAATTTTATACTGAATATAGCCTTGATTTTTCAATGAAGTTGCAGAGGAGTAACACTATTGACTCTCAGGTCGATATTATTTTGCTACCAATAAGGCGGTATTGTAAGGTATAATTATCCAGAGTGGTGCCTAGCGTCACTGGAGAACTTATACCCCATCAACTAATGGAAGTTTGGCAGTAAAGGTGATTTTTGACCAGATTAACGCACAGCGTCACTGGAGTGGCTTAAACCATACTGCAGAAGAAATAGGCTTTCGACCATAATTAGTGAAGCCCGAGAGACCAGCCCAGGAAGCAAAAGGCATTGACCCAGGCAGGAGCTGTTAAGCAAACAACGGACCGACGGTGCGCCATATAGGTTACAGATTGGCTGCAACATTGACGCTAAAGGTCGAGCGTTTGCCGAGCAGTTGCTGTGAGAGGGCTGGGAAGTTGCTGGTCGGGGCTCGGTGCTAGAATTTAGGGTAGAAAAAGGCAGTAGAGACAAATAGGTTACAAGGCTAGTTCAAGTTGGTTAATTTAAACCTGATTCATAGGGATTCCATTTAATCATTTAAGATTTAACGTTAGGTTTGATTAAGGGCATTTTTGAATCATTGTTAGAGTGAATAAGATTTTTATGTGTGATTATTTGTATCAATCATTAGGCAAGATAGTCCAAGTAAAATTCATTTATATCTAATCAATTGGCTAGACAGCCTGAGGAAAATTTATATAATGTTCATTGTTTGAACCTTTGTTAAACATTTGCTTAAGACACTGTCACCTTAAGGAACAACCCGATACTTTTCGTTCAAGTCGAGGATTTATCATTAGGATATCACCACCAACTTGACAAAGACTCATCCGGAGCTGAAATAAAGTGGGGAAAACAGAGAATATATAGCTGGGGGAGGGATACTTATTTTGAATGGTTTTGAACATTGTTGAAAATTGAGCGATTGCTAGTTATGAGCAAATGCACCATTTTTGAGAACGTTCTCGAGCTGCATCTGATTCAGAGGTGTCATAGGCCATTCTATGGGATAACTTATCAAACCATGCAAATCCAATTCTGCTACTTAATATTCGGCGGCAACTCAAAAAAGATGCAAAGGTCGTCTTAAAGATAGGTGATTGCTCAAGGCAGAATGAGTGTAATGCAGAAAGCTCTCAATATACCTGTCATTAATAGTCGCAATGATAATACATTTGCTGTAGGCCGTTCAAAACAGTTTTGACTTAAAATGCGTAAAAATGAAATAACAAGTGAACAATCTAGAACGAAAATACCAATTATTAAAATGGTTTAAATATACTGTGGTAAATAAAATAAATGTGTTCATCATTTCATCTGTTAGAAAAGGTCATCTGCGACAAAAGGTGATCTATCACGAGTCAAACGCGGGTTCACGATACTTGATGTTTGTCAAATCTAGAACCCTGATCATGCTGCTATACAGTGATGTCTGGTTAATCCGAAATCAGTTTAACCGGATAACACCCCATCCGAAAATGGTTTTCTGGATGCACTTTTCATTTGCAAACAGTGTCGACCCATACCAGGTGCTTCTATAGGAGCTGTCTTGTCTGGGTCCGCACTTTTTATCAATAAAATATACAACCATGAAGAGTTTTGACTCTCATTTGGTAAAACTTACTTTATTTGCATTTTGAAAAATCAGTTCATCAATATTCGAACCAGAAGGCAAAGTAAAATAGTCAAGGAGGAATGTGTTCTATATAGCGATTAATAAGGAATTTTGCCCCGCCCTATGACAGCCATGTTGTTTAGACTTCATGATTGTTTTAGCGATAGTATAAATTGTTCACCTAAAGACTATTTCTACTAAATACTATTCAAATCTGTTGAGTGGTAATGGAGGAGAAGACTTTCTAAGATTTATTTTGGTTGCCGTGGCAATCATAGTTTACCATGGGAAAACTTCGTTTTAGTAATTTTGAAAGCTTTACCTAAGGGCGTTTTCTGCCAAACAGTATTGAATTCTTATCCGGTTTGTTTTTGTAGATTCAAGGAGATTTTCAAAATGTTCTATATAGGCATATTTTCCCATTTTAGAAATTCATGGATTGCCCCGAAATGTGCCAACACTACTGGATTTCGTTCGTATTTGAGAGAAAACTAAGCCACTTCAATATGTATTCTAAATGTATGTTTGGCTACTTTGTCCAGGTAATACATCGTAGGGTCGGCAAATTGGCTAGAAAAAGCACTTCGGTTATAGCAATAGGCCACTTCTTAAGTTATATACGCATTTACTGGAAACACTCATCGCAAATTGAAAACCGAATTCCAATGGGTGAACGAGTTCCTCTAAAACGTGCAGAAGCGAATGGAAAATTCTTGGTTTTTCATTGGTTTCAATTTGCAAATCGAACCGCGATTTCGGTACATTATACAAACACACTTGTCAAAAGAATAGATTTCTGAAACTAGATATAAGGTGATTTTGACAACTTTTTCGCTTCACCAGTTCCAGCGGTGACCGCATGGTGACCCAGCAAAAGTCAGTGTAATTAAAAATATCGAAGGCATGCCAGTGTTGACATTGTAATACGATCCTCTATGGAAGTTTAAAATAATTATGTTCTGTCCGATACAAACCTAAATCTGTGTTGTATGACGCTCCTGTAACAATTATACCGTCAAATACAAACTTACATAAATTGTGTATGTGGGGTTTTTGCGCAACAGTCGGACACGAATATACAATTTCCTTTCGATATCAATAAGATGTCAATGAAGGCAGCAATACATTTTTAGCATCCCATTATGTCATATGATAGGTTAGCTCAGTTTGTTAAGTGGCTCGCCCTTTCGTATTGACTTTTTGGTAGTTAACGTTCCGACGTGGATTCGCATCTTGGCGAAACAACCATTTTTCAATCAATACGACATAGTATTTTAGCAGTAATGACTAGAGTAAATTCATACTTATATAAAAGTTATTAATATGAATAATTCACACACATGATAACCATGAAATCTGCCTCCTCAATTCTTAAGTTTGTTTAGAACGCTTTGTTCAACTTGTTGAAAAAGGTATCCTTGCCACCACGGAAGCGCATTTGAGCGCGTTTGTAAATGATTGCTATTGAAATAAATGTAGATAATTTGCTCCATTACCTACACTGATTTCAGTCTAAACATCGCTTGTAAGGGGAAGGGTTGATATCTGAGAAAGAAAGATACATCAACAATTAAATGTTCAACCATTTTGACAAAACCTTCTCATAACTTTGTATATTTAATAAATTCCTATTTTTTCTATTGTTTTAGTATCTCTTGGATTGTAGGGGATGAAATGCTTTCAAACCATATTACATTGACTGTAAGCCACTTGTTGACAGCAATTTCAACGGTCTGATTATAACTGGGACTTGCTTGGAAGTGTGACTTGTTAGGGAATATGAATAGGCGTATCCATGTATGTTAAATAAAGCTGGTCTTAACCCTACCCTCAAAGAAGGGCTTTTAGACCTCTCTGTTTCTGATAGCTATTCAAAACGTTGTATAAAATGGAGCAAATGCTCCTGACGAGCAAATGATCCATTTTCTACAACGATTTCAATACAATTCAAAATGGCTTTTTTTCTTTGCCTTGGTTGTCATCTTTTTTATTAGATTCTTTCCTCGCGGATAAGTATAAAACAGCTTGAGGGGGAAAGAGTAATACTGTTAATAACTATATCGAAAAACTATGGCCAATACCGACATGACGTGCCATTGGACGAAACAAACGATTGCTTGGAACGGAAATTACCTAACAAAACTTACCTGCCTTGCGTTTAATGGGGGAAACGTTGCGCAACGTTTTTCGCGTGACAATTTACGTTCGCCTGTGCCTTTGAACGGTACATTTTCAGAAACGTTTTCCAATATTGGACGGTGCTGTGGTAAGCAGGTGTTTTCACGCGATAGTCTTTCTCGTGATTCACTAAGCGGGAACATTTAATTAACTTCCAAACTTCCATGTGTGCACCCCAATTCCTCCAGTAACGGTTTGTCAGGGGTAGATTCCTATCTCGCCATATGCGATTTATGACCCAAGATAAAAAGAAAGCCGGCTAATCATATGACAAAAGACTGACTATTGCGGATAGATGCCAATCAACAGTCGACTCGAGATTTCAGTACGCTAGATTATCTCTAAAAGAAAAAAACTATTTTTTTTATCTCTGCATATCTATCTTTTCATCTCTGTCATTAAGGCAAATGGATCAAACAGGTATATTTCTCGTTTTATTCTCTGTGTGTTTCTATATCTGTCTATCTACCTTTCATACTATGGCATTAACGCAAATATTTCAATGTCTATATATTTGTCGCTGCATATCTCTCTTTCTTTCTAATCTAATTCATGAGTATATTCAGTATATATCTGTATATCTCGTTATGTTTTTTGTCATTGTTTTTCTGATAGTCTATATTTGTCTTTACTATACGTCTGTTTATCCATCATGGGATGTCTGTTTGTATGTTTGTATTCCATTAGTATTTGTCTGTCTGTATGTTTGTCTTCATATGTCTGTCCATTTCTGTCTTTCTCGAAATGGAATATCCGTCTTGCCGTCCCTCTCTCTCTGGCCGATCTTCTCACCCGATTGTCTCTCTGTGTGTCTCTCTCTCCGCTCTTGTCTGTAGTACCCTCTGTGTCCATTAATTCCTGTAATTTTGTATTTTTCTTTGTCTCTTTTTGTGTGTATGTCTGTGACCAATAATCCGAATGCCTGTTTGTTTGTCTATTTTTCTCTGTAATTCTGTTTGGCTGTTTGTTTGTACGTTGGCCAGCGTGTTAGTCAGAGTGTCTGTATATGTGATTGTCTATTTTTCAGATCGTCTGTCACTCGAATATTATTGTGTGTGTATGTGTGTATGTATACCCATGTTACTTTATCTGCCTCTATGTTTGTTTATCGATCTGTATATATTTTTTTGTATGTATGTATGTTTACCTGGCTACTTGTTTTATATCTCTCTGTTTCAGTAGTCATTCACATTCTATATCATTCTCTTTCTCCACCATAAATGCAAACAAATCGCAAAGTTATGCCTGATTGCCTGCCTGTCTGTCTGTCTATACGTCTATTTGTCTGTATGACTTTTGTCTAGACATGTTTTTCTGTCTATCTACCTGTCCCGTTCTGTTTTACTCATATTCAGCCTGTCTGTCAATATTCCTCATTTTATCCATCTCTGTATTTCCCATGATATGTGTACGTCGGTCATCACGTATGTCTATTGTTATGTATGTTTGCATTCATGCATGCATGTATGCGTGCATGCATGTTTGTACGCATATATGGATCGATGTATGCATATCATGCATATCATGCATGCGCGTCCGTAGGTCCTTACGTTCAATACGCACACACGCACGCGCGCCCGTACGCATGTCTTGTCGCTTATGCATACATACACACACGCATGCATGTTCTTGTCAGTTTTATTGTTTTGTATTTTCATTTAATATGTATATGTCATTTAAAAAATAAATAATCGAATTACCTCAATTATACATGTTGATTTGAAGAAATAACCTTGAAGTATTATACAATGGTTCAACATAAAAGTAGTAATACATTATTCATGTAGATCAAGACCTTATCAATTGCGTCAGATCTGGCTAAAAAGTCACCTTTATTTGTGTAAGTTACCCGGCATCTAACCAGAATCCGCGCAAATTTACACACAATCCGGGTGGAGTTACACGTTTATTGAACATTTATTGAATCAAAAAATCATGTGACTAAAATAGACTAAGATGTCCACACAGAAGACGCCGAGTTACCTGTCGTAAGGTTTTGCATACTGCCAGGTAAAATAAACATCTTTACATGTATTTGCATTTATTCCGGCATTTATTCCGAATAGGCGATCGTAAACTCATGTGTTAAGATCACGGCAAATACTTTTTATGAAAAGTTACTTAGTCCCACCCTCCTGTTACTGTTGGAAAAGTAACAGTTACCGAGTAGCTTAGCACCTTGCCAAATTGAAAGAGGCCGTTTGCCATAAATATTTGAATTTCATCTTTTGATCATGATTAATGATGTTGAATTAAATTATAAACACTTTTGTCGGTAAAACATATCAACCATGGTAACAGCTTGAATCCAGTTTAGACACCAATTAACTCTACATCAATATTTAAACAGTTCTGACACTGAGTTATTTGGTAGTTACCGGTATTCTCGTAATAGCGGATTGTGTAATAACTGACTCCGCGTTGTGTTTATATAAAGTTTTAATCTACATAGATTTCTGACACAGTGACATTCATTACATTCACCCTTAACGTTTTTTCTATTGACGTCATACACGTTACGCACGACGTCCCGCTCAGCGACGTCGCACACGACGTCGCGTACTATTTCCGACAGTTATTGAAACTTGTTGACTAGCTTGATGTCAAAGTAACATTTATTTCGGTGTCTGAACACTTGTTAACAGTATCTAGGATGAATAAATGACAATTAACGACATGATTACATTTAGCGGTTAAAAATTAATTGCTACACACAAAGTATTTTAGACAGCATTAAACCATGCTTAAGGTTTTTGAAATACGTTTGGGTTTGTTTATTAAACATTAATTTAAAATAAATAAATTAGGCTGTAAAAAATAGATTGAAATGCTGCTTTCAGCGATTTGATTGGTTGTTGAAATATCCAATCAATAATCTGCAAAGTAAAAAATTACGCGGTAGAATTCCGTCATACCCCGCTGCTACAAAAGGAATATTAATTGTGAAAAATATTAGTCTTTTGTTAATTAGAGTTATCTGTTATTATCAATAATTAATTAATCGATTGATTCTGTGCAACCGGTAACAAGTTTAACATTGTGTGTTTGTTGCGCTGACGACATTCTCTCAAGTTTTAAGTCAATGATTTTTTATTTATATTTATTTATTAATTCTATATATACATTGTTTATTAAAATTGTTTTAAATATAATATATCAAATATTGATTTTAGTTTAACCTACCGGTCAATACATTTTAGCTTTCTAATCATTTGAATACGTTCTGGTTCAATAAAAAGGGTTTTGATATTGATAAGACACTGAATTTCTATAAAAATGTGCGATTGGTATGATAAGCCTCAACCCCGGCTACAGAAAGGATGTCAAATGTGAACAATATTAGCCTTTTATCGAATAGAATAAAATGTTATAATCAACACATGATTAATTGTTCGAATTGCGTGCTACCGGTAACTAGTGTTTGACATTGAGCTGATTGATGCCCACACGACGGTTGTACTCAGCGTCTCACCCGGACCAATATAATTACTGACATTTGCAAATACCATTGTAAGATTTGCATTACTATTATTTTATAATAAAATATTTTCTTATTTCACACTTTGAAGGAAAACTTAAGGGGTTTTAATTTTTAAAATAAATCTTGAAAAGGGTAGTGATGCCGAATCCTTGACAGACAAAATACAGACCGTCGGATCGCCCTTCCTCCCTCAATCAATCCATTCATCCATACATACATACATCCATATATCGATACATCCATCCAGAGGGACAGACATACATATTGCTTCCCTCCATCTAAGCGTGCGTCCAATCATCCATCCATCAATTATTTCACATCCACCCATCCACCCTTCCACCCATCCATCAATCCATCCGTCCATCAATGCGTATGTGCGTTCTTGCGTGCTTGAATCCATTTTTTCAAACATACAGACAAACGGACATACATATACAGACGGAGATAGCAACAGCTACAGCCACAGCGACAGGAACAGAGTCATCCATACATATAAACATACATACTACTGACGTTAATACGTGCGTACGCTCGTACCGACATTATCACCTACATAACTGCATCCCTTCCTCTCTAAATACATACGGTCGTACGTTCGAGACAGACAGACAGACAGACATACATACATACATACATACATACATATATACATACAGGCAGACATACAGGCATACAGACATACATACAGACATACAGATAGACAGACCGACAGAGATAGTTAGTATTATGTACGTACGAAAGCTCATACGGACATACCTGTCTACCTAGCCACACTCCTACCTCCCTCTCTACATACATACGTACACTGTACATACATACGTACAATTTACGTACGTTCGACATATATACCTTCATACCGAAATACATACCGACATACATACCGAATTATAGACAGACTGACAGACAGATTGACAGACCTAACGAACCTGATCCATATCTACATATCTACGTTCACACGTTCGAACGGGCATACAGAGAGACAGACGGACGGACGAATGGACGGCAAGACAAACAGACCGATTGACATACAGACAGACAGACAGACCGATCTCTCCCTCCCTATATAACTACGTACAGACGTACATACGGTCGCACATATGTACGGGCAGAGAGAGTGATTGAAAGACGGACGAACGAACTGATGGTTATGTGACACTTGCGTCCGTATCTATCATTATGTTAGGACGCTTTTCTAGAATACTCAAATCCACTATCATTAGGGTTAGGACCCTATATATACTATTATTAGGGTAAGGGTCAGTGGGAAGGGTTAGTGTTTCCTTTCATTAATGGTTAAACAAAGAGATAATTATTTGTTCTGGCAGTCACATAAAATTAACAATTTATAAGGTGACTAAAAATTGTCACATAAGCATAGGTTTGGGCTGAAGAAACTTCAAAAAAGTCACATAACCATAATTTCGTGAGAACGTAGAAATACAAACATACAACGGACGGACGGACGGACGAATGGACGCATATACAGACAGACCACCACAGATAATAGTCAGATAGACAGACAGAGCTCAATCCCTCCCTCCCAACTACACAGAAACAGCATTTACCATAGCGAGCAGACACGTCTAATACGTAGCAGACTCCTCGGCGTCTGATCTGAATCCATCTTTTCGAGTATACTCTTAACAGTACATTCTAGCAATTAACAATATCCGATATGTGCCAAGTCACTCGTTATGCTGGATATTGAACTTCTTGGAATATGTTTTATATGGAACAGATCGTTAGCTGACGCAGAGTACATGTAACTTGATATTTAATCGTGATCGAAGCAGTTCACCTAATACACACTAGCAATAACCGTGGAATTATTTATTTTCAATCACTTAAGACGCGTGCTCAAAATGAAATCTAGAGCATACACCAAGTAACTCGACGTCCGATTGAGATACTTTCAGGTTGCACATTGTATACAGTCCGACAGTACACTACCATGTTTTATTCGAACATTTTTCAAGTACACTGTATAACATAAAAAAACGAAAGTTTTGCAGAAATTCGGCATGGTATGTGCAACGACCTAAAAAAGCAAAACATAATAACCTGAATATATTTAGGTCATTGGTATGTGCAATTTGATTTTATTTGCAGGAGACGAATAGGATTGGGTTACATGTAAAACAATTTAGATTAGCTGGTTTGGGCTGTAAATTAAATTAAACAGAAAAATACTTCAAACGGTAGTGTGTATCGGTTTTGATGTTGAAGATGCACACTGATAAAACGACTTATGGTAAATAATTGTTTTTTACTCTTCGACATTTAGCATTCAATGCCGCTTACAGGTGACATGACCTAGGAAGAATATACTTTGTTTATAAAAATGATTAGCACGCCGTGTAATCTCGGATCAAAGATCTCCATGCAGTATATGTTATCAGTGTAGACCTACTTGTTTTGCGTTATGAATTTGCATGCACAATGTAATGAATGAACACGATGTGCGTACCATATTGGACCAGATGACAAGTATGTTCAGAGTATTGTAGGTGCAAACAATAATGAATGCATTTCGATGCGGATTAAGCAAACCATGTAAAGTTGGGTAAATGAGAGCCTTGAATTTGTCCAACTATATCGTACGCGAATCACAGTAAATCAATTATACAGTTTCAATTGTCCAATCATGTAAACAATCAAACTTTTTCAGCTGACGCCTTAAAGTGACAGACGTCTATAACTAAAAATCATCATTGTGGATCATACCAACAATATAAGTATGGAACATATTGTGGAACTTGGCCAGGATTTTGCGAACCGGGCGAATTACTAGTTTATGAGCTCCCCAGAAACACATCTGACTTGCACAGACGGAAAATTGGGTAGAATCACTAACCTACCGCCCGCCAGACGGAGATGCTTCCTTGTGGTAGGTCAACGATTCTACCCTGTTGTCCATTTGTCGCTTGTATACTGACAGATTAATCCAGAGCAGACACCGAATAACTTGAGGTTGTTTGAACATGGTCGAAGTAAATGTGTGTATCCAATATAAAGAAAATATTTAATACTTAGCAGACGTACAGCAACTCGGCGTCTTATTTGGAAATATTATTTGGAACTCGTACTGTGAGAAAAATGCAATTCTGAACATTTTAAATCCAACGCAACGCAAAAATAGGGCAAATAACACAAACCACTAACAAAACACTGTATTTTATTAAAATGAATATCAAACAGATTTTAGCCGAATAGTATGCCGAGTTACTCGGCGTCTGATCTGGCCCCAAACTAGTCGTGTGTTAGTGATTTACGCATTAGATGTTAATGAATAGCGTTATCCCCGGTTCCCAAAATATAAGCGTCTAACATTTGTATGCGGTTGGTTGGGTAATATCGACAAACGCCAAGTATCATAATGTCAGTCTGTAACAGATACTATAGAGCTGTTTAGCTTTTAGATAATCTAGAGTCGACCATACTGTTAATGAACACCACAAATAGATTGTGGTAATGAAGGTTGTAATCAAGAGGCAAATGTCAATACAGCGATGAAAAAAGTGTATTCTTGAAAGAGGGGTTTTCCCTGTTACATCTCTAAACATATTGCATGTGATTTTTCATCGATAACTTTTTTATCACAATAGCAAATTGCAGAAACTCGTTTAGAAACTTTCATTTTAATTTCGCCATGTTGTCTTCTTTGTGTACAGAGAACTGTCTACTGATTGACGACTTCTGTTATTTGCGCGATCTTTTTGACGGATAAGCAGCTCGTTCTGTCTGGCCTTATACCGCCTGTTTCTACATACAATAACCCCTTATTACCGGAAACGCACCGCTCTGTCTCTGTCGGGGAGGTCACAATTAATTGTGTTATTTGTGACCAATAGATTATGACGGACATTTATGGTGGGCACCATCTTTACAAATGTAAATCCATGAGTAAATATAATTATGTTTAATGTTATATAAATTGAATAAAGGAGTGCATTTATTTTTCAGTTTGTAATCAAATGTTGAATTACAATCGATACCATTAACAAATAGATCAAAGTAGTTCAAAGATGAGATGGCATTATTGAATAGAGACGGTACAACACCATCCACTTTAAATACTTGAAATAATACTGCAAATAAAAGCTTCAACCGTCCGCGATTATGGATTTCGATCCCGATTCGATTAATCGTTGATGGTTCCTGGCAACTATTGCGGCGTGGGTCCAAAGGTGTTTCGCCTTTTCGCTTACGTTTTCGAAAAAGCCTATTTTATTCAATAAGGCAAGCGTTTGGTTGTTCCCAAACGTTGCGCAACCTTCGGTCCGTTTGAACGTAAGGAGATAGGAGGTTCATCATCTAAAGTAATTGTGGATAAAATTTTAAAAACAGATCCATTTGGAGTGGTACATGTATATAGACGTGACTAACAGTTCAAAACGGGACAGCAATAGTTTCAAATTGATTTGGTTAACCTGAGGTCGCAATGAACTCTAATTAATTAAACTGACTAAATTAATTGAGAATACTTTTGAAAGAGAAATAAATCATTTCTGGCATGTAAAACCAAACTGGCATTCTTTACAGATGAACAAGTTAGGCGTTACACTTTATGGACTTGCTCCGAAGCTTGTGAAGCACTCACCTTTCTTCTGGATAACATTTTGTGTACGTTATGGGAATGCCATTTATCGTCAAGTCATTGGTACGCCTATGGGTACGAATTGTGCACCACTTGTCGCGGATTTGTTTTTGTACTGCTATGAGATAGATTTCATGTTACGTCTAAATCCGACAAAATGCATACTTCTATTTACCCTAAAGAACTTCAATTAACTAGAACTAATAATTCGGATATTTCAGCAGCCTTTCTTGATTTAGATATTTCCATTACCAACGGAATTGTTTCTTCTAAAATCTATAATAAAATAGATGACTTTAATTTACCCTCAGCTTGGCGGAGATGTTCCCCGTACTACACCTTACGGGGTTTACATTTCACAACTCATTCGATTTGCTAGGGCCTGTTCTTCTGTTGAGGATTTCAGTAATCGCAAACGTGATATTACTGAAAAGCTCCTCAAGCATGGATACGGGTATGACAAACTTCGTAACACCTTCTCTAAATTCTATTATAGAAATATCTCTCTCATTGGCAATATAAGTGTAATTTAAAGGCGCTCCTGCGACAAGGTATTTCACATCCAAAGTGTTATGGTGATGTGATTTACAAGCTTCGGAAAATAGCTGGACGTACCCATTTTCACACTTTGTTAAACGTATTAACAATTCAATAAGAAGGGCTATGATCCAACAATATTACAACGCACTGCATGTTTGGTGGTCAACCCTTTTACAGTTGGTCATCACG
>JAULCE010033114.1:0-13734 GCA_032359355.1 Macoma nasuta | reverse complement strand
TATTGTAACTCCTTCACAAATGTGAGGGAGTTAAAATAGTTTTGCACCAATCCATCAAATTGTCCCAAGCGTGATAAGGGTTTAAACTTGAGAATCCGATTAAACCGATATACTGATGTTTTTTAAACGATCGAACAAAAATGCATATAGTGTAGACCCTGATTCCTTCTGCTCTTCCATCTGTGCATGTCCTACTGACCGATGTCCAAGAATCATTCTGGTACTACATTCATTTTTTGCACTCAAAAAGAAAACAAGTTTTAATAAATAAAACGGCCCACTCTATTTGTCTTCCAGAACGAAACCTCCAAACCTCGGATGCTCTGTTTACTTGTTCCCATTCCCCGCATTAATTGTACCAATACTCATAGATTTTTTCTCACCAATAAAAGGACGAATGCATGATTGCGGCGTCCTAAAACAATGGCGATTTTAATGGTTACTTTGTCTCACTGGAAACGTTTTCATTTTTTTTCCGTCTGGAAACTCTAGCCGTTTAAACACGTCCCCCATTGTTCCGGAGCCTCTCAACAAAATGTCGACGCATTTGTAAATGACAACTTATCGATATCAGGAACGGAAGTTTACTTTCGATTGTTCCGAAAGTCCAAGCTCCCGTGGAGAGGTGTGGGTGACACCGGTACGAGTTTCTTCATCTCTCTCAAAATATCGTCGGTTTTGTTCGAAAAAGTCGCAAGTGCCCTTTTTCCAAAAGGGCACTTACGTCTTTTACGAACGAAACCGACAATATTCACATTGTTCAACACTGGGCCGAGGACGAACAGCTGTCTCTGTCAGACACCACAAAGGTGCTCCGCATGAGGTCGAGGTGTCGGGCACTGCATCCTACCACTCGCTTAGAACAATTGAGTTCCAATGATTGTTCTCGGCTGAGAATATTGACAATCGAGTGTTACCCCCATTGACCGTTGCCCAATTGATTTTTGCGAAAGACTTGTAAAACGATCGCGGGGACTTGAAATTCTACCCGGACTTGAAACGGTGATAGCAGTGGTGGTGTTTCTCAAGTTGGAGTTTGACGATTCTGAAACCCCATTCAAATGGGATGCAAACGTGGCTCATGTTGAGAGCAAGACGACAGCGATGTGTCTCGTGTCATCTGCTGGTATTTGATACAAGTGTTAGACCGTGCCATCACTTTAAAACATGCGAGCTTGTGACAAATTTGGCAAATTGCGCATTCGTAACCTAAGTTCCCTTTAACATTTATATCATGCGAAGGCATGCCAGAACCTGAAAATTGTACACCTCCTTCCAAAACCCACCAACAATAATGAAATGAACCGAAAAAGCGTATCCATGCTAGTTGGTATAAAATGTTTCTAAAATAATATCAGCAACTGATATTTTTTAAATCTCTTTTTCTTCTCGTGATACCCAAAATACTAAAATACGTATAAAATAAAATATTTGTATAACAAATACTCCATTCTACTTCACAGTCGACAGAAGATATGCTTTCGTATGGAGTAAAGGCAGTTTGATCCTGGTCTTAATTGTTTGCTTTATTTTTGTCGTAAAGAATCATAGTAATTACCATACTCTTGACAGTGGTTCTATGTCAACCATGATGTTGTTATAAACCGATCTGCACCGTCCTACCCTTATCTCCGATCTAATATTTTCTGGAAGTATTGACATAAATTTCCCATAATTATATAATCCTCATATCTTGTTAGCGGTATTGAGGGCAATTAATCAATTGGAGGAGTCTTTTGATGTAGTGAAGTCTCGCTGAGTTGCCGAGGCCTGGGGTAAATCGTTTTATATGAAAAGAGAGTGGATTTAATTGTGTTCAATACACTATTTTGGAAATGTAAATATTACGGCGAGACGACCTTCGGGCTCGCGAAGTTGACCGTCCCACGATACTTGTCACTATTGACTCTTTACGTCCAGTTAAGGTAGACGACCCCTTATTTTGAGAATATATTTCCGCCCCGGATATCTTTCGAGGTCGGTTTTGTTCGTGAGCTTTTCGGGCATTTCCGGGAAATGTCCGACAAACTCACGATCTAATCCGATATTGTACGAGTTTAGGTGGAAACTCAGTACGAGCCAGTTACCCGGAAAATGACGGAGTCAAAAAGTGGTGCTATACCTTAAAAAGTATATATTTGTAGAAACTGCATGCACCAGCCTCCGTGTAAACAAAATTAAAGTGACATTTGCTCGAAAGTCTGTTAAAAAATGTTTTTGTCTTTACCTTAATAACACAAAAACTTTGATTATTGTTAATTGAATTATTGATATAATATTTATGTTGAGTCATTCAAAATACCCATGTAGCAAAATATTACAATGCAATACATATATGCATGATATATGCATATATCCCTGTAGAGAATATGATGAAAAGTTCATGAACTGAAGGATTCAGTTTATGAACTACTCATGAACCATTCATGAAATATTCATCATATTCTCGAATAAACTGTTACTGTTATCCGTATCCAAGGTACCGTAAATTAGGGCTAGGCTGTTAGGCGTTTGCGGCAGTTACAAATCTCGGATCTCGCGAAAGTTACGTTACACCAGTATACGAGTGCTTCATACATGTTAATATTGTTTTAATATATTTGTATAGATATTTGTTACTCGTTACTTGATTAATTAAATGCAATGTGAAAAAGCATATGCATTTTTTACATTGCATTTAATTAACCGTTTTATGAGTATAATTGTAAATGGCTCTATATGGCTCTAAATCGTAGAAAAGTGCGAATTTGGTCATAGAAAAGTGTCAATAAAATCTTAAAAAAATAGGTGACCCCTATTTTTTATTTCATATTTCAACAAGTATTTGCATGGTCTTTTAAACTACAAAGTTTAAACAAAATCTATTATTTAGAAAATTATCATCCTTACTGCCGCAAACGCCTTTAACGCCTTCATTTGGCTATTCATTGTTTACTAGCCACATTATTTGCAAACTGTCATTTCCGTAGGTTTGATTACAGTTTGACAAGTCGTTTTATTAAGGTTCAAGGTACCTCAGCCATGAGAAATTTATGAACCCTGGCACATGAATGTTAATTTCACTGCATTTAGGAGATAATATAGTGTGCTTGGTGAGGAGGCCAAGTGTATAGTATTATTATATTATTTTTGTTGTTTGAGAATATCTTGCAAACAGTGTGAGTCAAGATAGCAGGGCAGCAGCCTTGGTCTTGGTTGCACCGATTTCCGGATCAATATTAATGATTTTGATGATACAACCGGTGATCCAGTAACCAATGTTTCCTTTTCGTTTCGGGAAAGATTGACTTTAAACTCGACTATTACATATGCAGAATAGAAATCTTAGCTTAAACCTTCTCCATGATATGAATTTATGTGTTGTTATTTGCCTGTAAAATGTGATAGTTACTGTTCGCCATATAGTATGTGTTTGTATGCCTCGTGGACTTATTAGCCTAAAGGATTATATGAATAAAACTTGAAAGTTGTAAACCCTGACGCTACCCAAGAATGAAATGGCATTTGATAAACAGTTACCTACAATACAGTAGTGTATACGAAAGGTACATGCACTCGCCGTCATAATGCGAATACACATTTTTTAATGTAAATCAATCGGAGAATTCACATGAATAGGACTGAATGTTCTACAAGCAAATTGAGACAGTTTTTCGATTCATACCACATTGCGGTTGCAAGTGAAACTAAGTGAAACTACATGTTGTCTTACAATCAGGTATGTTCGTGTTGTTTTGTAAACAGTAGCGTGGTGTGTATATCACTCATTGAACTGACAAGAGGTACCTACTTAGCCCCAGTATTTTTATTTAGTTTATTTCAATAGTTCCTCGGAGTTTTACTGTTACTTTGGACATGGTATTGGATTAGATCCGGGTTAGGCTATGGATTTTGACTACTGGAAATGTCGGGAGTCATTTGAAATTGATAAAGATGAGGATTTGGGGGAGGGGGAGGGGCAATGGTTTGGGGAATATATTTGTATCTGTGATTTTGTTTTACTTGATTGATGATCTGGTGCCAGTGGCTTAGATCAACGAATTAAGATTCAGCAACATAAATATTGTTCTTTGAAAAAATGACATTGAAGCTTTGAGAAAATGAATTATTTCCGAACCCCGATATTTCGGCGTGTAAAGCTCAATTCTTTAAATAAAGCGTAACTTGTCCTTATCCTGTCCATATGTTCTATGAATAACGTCTCGTCAAAAAAGCTTCAATTTGTAACTTGACGTTTTTGTAAAAAAAAAACACTATAGTTTTTGTTCAGAAGTGAAAATGTATACGCGCTAATGTGTAATTGAAGGAACGTGTGACATGCTTAAGATATAAGCAACTGTTAGCAAATTGCCATTTCATCATAATATGATAGCATCAGTTGTTTAATAGTATCTTCTGAATGCTTTGGAATTATGATCCATCTGTAAGGGTTCACATATTTCTCATATTGGAGGTACCCTGAACCTTAAACAAAATAGCTTTAACATGTAACCGTTTTGAACAGATATCATTTTTGCAGTCGACTGATAAAACCCAGATATCGGAGATACTTGTTTGTTTGAATACAAAGGAATTCGTGCTTACAAACATCCTTCTAACATCCAAAAATGTCCATCTAACAACCGTTAGACGGACACTTTATGAATAGCTTTGCTGGGGGTTTGTCGTACAAGGAGAAATGACCATGTTTGAGATATAAGTTATTAAGATGTTTTCAGAGGTAAAACGCTATTATTGGCTATACTAAGCGTTATCGCCGATAACCTGTACAAACTGTGTGGCCCTTAACTAGCCGCTCAGTGTTCATAAAGTGCTAAATGGTACAGACTAGCTTTTATCCCCTATAAATCCTAAGCATGAAATAATAGATAGGTTAGACAGAGGTGAATGTCAGACGTGTGACTTTTATTATGACTTTACAGAAATCGGCAACAAGTCAAGCTCTGTGAAAAACAGATGGCCTGTGATGGTCCCAGCACATGGGTTTGGCGTCACATGTGACGATATGCAGTAGATTCGCATGGTTCGGATCAAGCCTGAGTTCCAACTCGTGCTGGTGCTCGTTATTCCCTGTCGTGAACACGGTGACCGTGGTACCGTTTCTATGAAGGGCTGTCATCTCCTCTGCTGTGACGTACAGGTCGTGGAAGTGCATACCAGCAGTTGCGTCGTGTGTTGTGGAAGTGACATAATGCTCGTCGGGCGCATGCGCATCTAGGTCCTGTATTTCCGGTCGCTTTTCGAACATGGGAGTGTAGTATTTCATGTCCATGGTTATGTCCTGAAGAGCCTGCAAGTTCTTCCAGATCGCGCTTCCGTCTTGGTGCAAGGGCATTATGGGATACCTTTGTCGGATCTTTCCGACTCCGTGGATTTCTGGAATGAAGATGCGCATACCGGTAGCTGACATATGCCTGATCTGAAATATAGATATTGTTGTTCAGCCAATGTATGTGGCATATGCAGTCATACCTTTCTTGAGTGACCAGCGAATAGGTATCAAATCAATTTTCATGCTATATAGTCGCTTAATGCAGAACGAAATTTACGCAAAAAGCTCTTACAATAAAATAAAATAATTGTGTGAAATGTCGTATTGAGCAAATTCCTTAATATCCTACGATGTGTTCAATAGCTATCAGTTATAGAGGCGCTAAACGGCACTTCTGTGGAGGAAAGGGTTAAATTATATGACATAGGGTAAGAAAAAGAAATTAAAGGAACTGCCGTTACGACAATAGGCAACAAGATGTATATCACGTCTGTCATTTCAGATAAGGACAATAACCATCTTATCACAGTTTGGCGTTAGTGTACGTCCGACAACACCTCAACCCTATACAAAACAAATGTTTCAGTCCAGGTAGGTTAATAAATATATTGATAATAGATGTGTAAGTTTGTAAAGTTAATCAAATGAATGTGTACATAGATATGTTTTTTTAGGTTTCTCTCCCGCGAGGGTGAGGACATCCCCGAGTTTTTATTATAAGAGTTCCTCCGGCCCTAACTAGCAACATGAAATATAAAATAATCGTAAAAAAGCTGGTTTAGGGACAGAGAATGCTCCGATTAATTGATAGTAGGTCGACGTTTGAAGGGCTCAGATAAAGTGTCATAACATTATGAACCCATGTAAAGTGTACTTAAGGAAACAAGTTTAACCCCTTCACTGCCCTACCCCGAGAGTCGTAACTTATGCAAACAGCTTGGATCCGAATGAGACGCCGAGTAACTCGGTGTCTCATTTTGGATCCAAGCTGTTTGACACTCGGCCAATGGTTTTACCAAAGGTCGAGGGTGTGTGTTTAGTCTTAGCGGAAGTAGAACACATATTGCGCATGTGCACACCCTGCCAGGCATTGAAGGGGTTAACCTAGACTCACACGTCTCTCGATTTCAAACCCTTGATCTTTATTATTCAAATCTAGTCACATTTTACCATTTCGACGCTATGGTCGGCTCAAATCAGAATTGCAATCAGTGCAATCCCAGTTTAGACGCCGCCTTAGAAGGTGGTATGTCTGATCAGGGACTTCACTTTTTGCAGCAAATAAAGTCCGAATATAAAGGTTCCGGAAAAGACAAAGTTTATTGAATTGATTCTGTTACTTATATCGTTAACATATTTGATCCAAAACCAGCTGCAACCATCTATTTTGGCCTGGTGCTTGCCTTAAGCCCATAGTTAGCATACTGTGTGTTTGTGGGCTGCAAACTTTTACCCAATTTCCGAAGACAAACAACACAAAGTAGTTTAAAAAAAGTCGCAAATTGAATGGTCTCAGTGCTTTTATCTTTTAACAGTCTGCATATTGTAGCAATGCAAATAATATATGCTATTAGGTTGTAGTATGAGCCAAATACATGTATCATAAGACCTGTTCAAGTATGCAAGACTCTACATTTTTTATTCTACTTTCACTTTCTGTTTCTAACGGTATGGGTTGAATTGGTTTGGGGTGAAACCACCTTGATTCATGTTTTCAAAGATAATGTGTACTTTTCAGACGTTTTTCAACATAAAACGAACTATTGTCAAACGCTTAAAAGTTTTCTCAGATCGTTGTTGATTATTTAATCGAACTCGGTATAGAACAGAAAAATCTATAATGTTTTGAAGGCTTAAATATTTTAAAGGATGAGGTCGTAGTCCACGGGTGCGAATCGTATAACTGATTGTAAGGAACAAGAGTTAGTCCCCTTAATACCGATCCTAACTGTTTGATGCAAAGACACAGACATTAGCAAAATGAATAAATCACCCATATAGCAATTTCAGCAGTCGATATTTAACAGCATGGATAGGTTTAGCTGATAACAAATATACTAAATATAAAGTCAATTGTCGATATTTAGTCTTCAAGTTTGTAAATGTTATTAAAAAGTACGCAATCACGTGGGTGATTGTATTGCCGAATTTCAAATCGCTTGGATCCGGATCAGAATAACTAGCCGTCTGATCTTGATTAACTTCTATTATGGTCGCGCTTAGCAAGCTCTTGATTCTGTGAAAATGCTACACAATTTTATTTTCAAAATGTAAGTTTATTAGATCAATGGGGGTTTTGTAGTTTATTTATGCATGAAAATGACTGTATGCGACTGGTGGTTTTCGTTAGGATTGTTGGATTCGTTGTAAAACTTCTATTTGACTGGAACACGACTTTTGTTTCGTTGACAAACTTGTTGTCGAGCAGAATAAATAAGCGTTGAATTTGCGTTAACTCCGCCCGTTTTCGTTGACAACGAAAACCGTCTGTCGAATACGGCTATTGTATAGTGCATCATGTACTAAAGCCATGCACTAAAACTATCCAATTCAAGCCCCAGGCCTACAGTGCTTTTCAGCACTTTGATACATTTAGCGGTGAAATGGTTAAACTAGTTTTACACGTCTCTCGACTTTTAACGATAAGCAGACCGAATACGTTTATTTTGGTTCTTAACCTTATACATACACAGACCTTGTTCAGAAGGTTTTCTATTTCTATAACCCATTACCTCATATGCTATATATAGACCATTACGTCATGTGCTATATTTAACTGAAGCAAAACTAACCTTCGGATTTTGAATTTTTTGAAAGCATTATGGGAAATAAAGCGTTTGCTCCGGAGGAGCAAATGCTCTATTTCCAATAATGTTAAGTCCATTGCCGTAGATGCGTCAGAAAGCGTCTGTATGAGGTACAGGGCTAACTCGAATTCCGTTTAACTCATTCCATCCTAGAGAGGCATAATAGCCTGTAGAGTAAAAGGCTAACTTTCCTGGGGCCGTATGCATAGAGCTCCAAAGGAAAATCTCCGACTTAAGTGAAAATTTCAAATGCAGATATCTCTATTTTTACCCACAATATTTCAATGAAACTTTGCATGCTTATGAAAAACGTAATTTTTCATAAGCATGCAAAGTTTGATTGAAGTATAATTGAAAATAAATTGGAAATATGCATTTAAAATTTTCACTTCAGTCTGAGAGTTTCCTTAGGAGCTTTGTGAATACGGCCCCAGTAGAGTAAAAGGTTAGTTTACCTGTCCTTGTTGGTCGAGTACTCCAACTACATTCTTAGCAGTATCGGCCGCATCTCTGTCCTTATCTCCTCCTTAGTTTGAACATATAGGCCACGTCACGCGAAAAGGGGAACTCGGACATATCAAAGAAGAGCTGACTCGGCCTTTTTTCAGCGCTATTATTTCATTATTTACTGACAATATTTACCATTTTTATTCATTTAAAGGTAGAATTGGATGTCCTCTAAGATTGCAAACAGTACAGATCCTGTCCAGCCGTCACGTCAGTGACGTGGCGGCTGGTCTGGGGCTACACTGTTTGCTATATCAGAGTGCCCCTTTTCACGTGACATTGGCCATATTCTATTTCAAGTTATTACAACATCATAAATAAACGTATACATCAAATAAGAGATTAAAACGAAATACTGGTCGTCTTATAAGGTTTCTTTCCCTGAGAACTACAGTTTACAGATGTTGGTGGTTATCAATTTCATTAGGTATAATGCTACTTTGAAATGGTATACATTAGGTTGTACTAAAAAAAACAACGTCACAATAAAGAAGTTTAGAAATATTAAAGGAGAAAAAGACAGATACTCATAAAAATACGATTCTGGAATGGCATCGGATAGAATAAAGAACATAGAATTACAGTAAACTATGACACAGCGTCGTCAGTATGCTTTCTCAGAGGAAGCGTTTGCTCTCAATTATAAATTTCTTCCCATAATGCTTTCAAGTTCTCGAAACTAACGTTGACTTATTTTTAGTCAACGTTAGTTTCGAGAGGAAGAGGGGTGTCTCCAAATAAGAATGTATTTAGTGTAAAACGACAAAGACGTGATACATTGGTAAAAAGCACCTAACGAATTTTATGATAATTACGACAGATAAAGAAGAAATAGTGAGAACTTTCAACCAAGCCACACTGACATAATGCGGAGTCTACGATACCCTTTTGAGAAAAGATCTTCGTACAATGCACTACATTTTTTTGTAAACGGGTGTGCCAAATTTGGGCTTCGCGGTTTCCTGTATAATAGTAGAGCGGTGTGTGTGTTTTGTTTATTTTCAGCAACTTTTAAAAAATATCGAGGGTATCAGCTTTTTTAACTTCGGGAGAAAGTGCGTTCCATTCACTAAGAACTGTTTGTAGAAAAGTTTTATAGTAAATGTTAGTTCTACAAAATGGCACTTTGAGATTTTGTTTATTCCTAAGGTTATATTGAACGTGGGCAGAGACAGACTGGGGTACAAGTTGTGATAAATAAGCAGGCATAAGACCGTTAATCATTTTATAGAAATTCTTAGTTTGTGATACTTTCTACGAGTTTCAAGACTATCCCAGCAGATTTCGTTTGAAAGATTTGTTAACGTGACGAGTTTTGGTTTTCCAGTGCAGATCCGGGCGGCCTCATTTTGGATTTTATTAAGTTCATCCTTTTCATACTGAGAGCAATTGTCCCATATGACGTCACCATATTCTAATAGCGTACAAATGTCAAGTATATAGTTTCTTGTGACTTCCGATCTAATTGGTACATAAGTTTTCTCATTATATTTAGTTTTGGCCAAGCTTTACTATTTATGTAGTCGATATGTGCATGCCACGAACAGTCATTTGAGAGAAAGAGACCTAAGTGTTTGTGTTGAGTAAAAACAAACTCTACCACTTGTGAATATGGACTTACTATATAACCATACAGCATCAGCATAAACACAAATAGTTTTCTTTAATCCCTTCATTGTGGAAGAAATTCTGCGCATGCGAAATATTTTGTCCTCCTCATTTTCAAACTTCACAATTAAATCTATTTGTTTGCAAAATTATTGGCCAAGGTTCAAGCAGATTTCGAGACATCGAGTTATACGGCGTCTCACCCGGATTTTTGCATATGCATATTTGCATATGACACAATGGTCGCAGTAATGCTGTTAATCTGAGCATATGGGCAAACTATTAAATTTATTCAACCATTAAACTTGTATTCTCAAGAACCAGGAGATCAGTGACACATTTCGCAAAAACATAGAACAACAAAATATATTTGACGGCAGTTCAGGATACCAAATAAACAATCAAATTGCATCTTTATCTACAAAGCTGCTTCAAGAAAAAATGTTATAATACAATTTTGCTGAAGCAGCAAAAAAAATTAGATCTAGTAGCAACAGGTATAGCTGAGAAAATATCTCGAGGAAAGTCCCAATTTGAAATCATTTGTTACACCGCAGCCTCATACATTGCACCAATTTATATCATAAATGACATCGCCAACGAGATATGACGTCATTATATATCTTTTTATATATATAACTTGTGATATATGAATGCTACGTGATGTCACTGCGAATAGTGTTGACATGACCGCACATTATAGCGACGGTATATTTGTATTAAGCGCTTATAATCGTCGAATAAGAATTCATTATATAAATAGAATATAACAGTCGTGGTCATTCAATATTGAATTTATTATACTCTTTTACTTAGATTGAAACAAACTCGCCAAGACTCGTTTTTATCAATTTAAGAAAGCTCGTTTAATAAAGTCCAAAGTAAGTAATCACTCATGCAATTTACTGTATAAATGATAAGGATCTTAGATAGTGAAGATGCAATTTTATTTAATTTTATTTATTTATTTTTTTATTTTTATTAGTTTAAACAACTTTCTCTTTCAATTAATGTAAGAAATGATGATTTTACTGTAATATTGTTGTTAGACATGTATACAGTATCAAATCTGTGTGCAAACAGTTTAGTGCTTTATGATGTGGCATGATTTTGTTCAATGTAAGTGAGACAAATATTCGGATTAAACTAAGTTTATTGCTAGATGGTTATCTCCCTTGCAATGGTAATAAAGTTCATCTAATGCCTAAATGCTCTAGTTTTATTAGTCACACTGTAACAAGAGAGCTTGCTGAAATATATATGGAAGTTGCATGAGTAAATTAAGTGGCTTGTGAAGATACATGTATATGCTTCAGCGGACAGATGACATGCTATTTCATATGTATTGAACTGTATGTTTATGTATTATATGTATGAAATATATAGTTTATATGTATTTCATATGTACTGTACTGTGATTTAATAAGTATTATACTGTAGTTATAACTCCTTGAAATGGTTGTCTCCCAGATCAGACACAACACTATGATGTCATGCCTGAGCTGAGAGTATATCATTTACAACAATTGCTTATGTAAAAATAAATAAAATTTAAAAAAAAAAATTGTTTTCCCTAGTTATCATAATGGCAAACAGGGTGGAACCAGCTGAAACTCTGTTGAGCTCAGGGTTTCATATGAGCCCATTCTGTTTGAGATGGTGGAAATTGCTTTATTAGTTGTCAATCAAACCGAATCATGTTCTGAATGTATTAAGTTTGTTGTATAGTCTCTTGTAACTCTAATAGAAGAGTGGCAATGTACATCAATATGTAATATTTCTTATTTTTTATTTGAACAAGTTTTAAATGCTGTACATTGATGAGACTGAAATAAAATAAAATATATATACATGTACAAACATATGGTAAACTTTTTAATGTCATAATGGCCATCAGCCAATCTCAACGCTAATGGTCCAGGCAAACTGATCTAAACAGTTGACAATGGGATTTGGTTGAAAAATGAAACCAAGAGAAATTTAAAGAAATAAAACTTTCTTCCAGAAAAATGGATTGGAGGCCTAGAGCACTTACTGTTAAGTCACTAATGAGAGTATACAATAACAATTGTAAAAAAAGTAATATTTTTGTTATTACCATACCGATGGCTTGGTGCAAAACTATAGTGACTCCTTCAAAAATGTGAAGGAGTTACAATAGTTTGCTCCAAGCCATCAATATGTGAGATCCTGACCTGGCTCTCACTAGAGTTCTAGAGCTAAGATTCTCAACTAAAAACTTGACTTTGGAATGTCATTCCATTTTTCTGTCACTCAAAATTGCAGGGCCTTGGCAATAAAATCAAGATTGAGATCTGAAGTTGAAACTGAGATTGAGTAAAATCTCAGCTCGAGAAGTTAAGTGAAAGCAGGACCTACTCCCAGCTTGCCACCCGTCTGAAACCTTACCCCTTATAGATCATTCATTACAGTATTTATTTACTAGTATATTGTGTCAGCACTCCAGATAAGCATGTATCAATGATACATTTTTTACCAAAAAATATATATTTCTTCACCAAACCCTTTGGAGTGACCACTTATTAGAATCATCTTGTAAAGATGATCGGATTCTAACGAGTGGTCACTCCAAAGGGCTTCCATAGAGCTTCAGATTAGCATTATGCGTACATGATAATTTTTTTACAAAAAGACAAATATCTTCACCAAATCCTATGGAGTGACCACTTGTTAGAATCACCTTGAAAAGATGGTTCTAACGAGTGGTCACTCCGTAGGGTTTCGTGAAGAAATGAGGATTTTAAAATTTCTAACGCACACATTATCTGGGACCATGTGTTGATTGCAGGTAGCGCCAGAAGAGTTTAAAGAAACAGTATTACGTATCAACAGCACGTTGAAGAAGGCCCTGCCAGTGAATGTAAAGTGGCTGTTATGTGGCTGTATATGCTGTTGTTGCACACTAGGCTGTTCCCTGTGGCCTGTCGTGTGCTTAAATAAAAGGGTAAGCAGGTTTCCAGCTAAGCAAGTATAAATCAAAACTATTTACAAAACTTTTTTATTTATTTCTCTTACAAATTCTATGTTTTGACCATTTAATCCAAACACCTTTTTAAGGCAATTCAAAGAATGGTCGCTCATAGGGTTTGGTTGTGAACTAAGGATTTTAGCATTTTTGGATATGCACCTTATCTATGTCCCTGTAAGGATAAATCTGGTGCTCTTAAACTTCTGTTATTCGGTTGCATGCTGTAGGAGGATTGAAAAGATCATTGATGACCCTTTACACACAGTTTAGATCCAGAATGTAGGGTCTGATGTTGGATCTAATACTTGACACAAAGAATATATGTAACACTAATTTTAACTGTAAAGATTTGATCATGAGGATAAATATTGGTATGATAAGTGTAAGTTTCGGTGAATGTTGATTTCGATATGCAAAGTAGCATTAGCTGGGGCCGTATTCACAAAGCTTCTTAGTAAAATCTTAAACTTAAGCGAAAATTTCAAATGCAGATTTCTCTTTATTTACAAAAAATACTTCAATGAAACTTTGCATGCTTGTGAAAAACTATG
>JAULCE010033003.1:0-13735 GCA_032359355.1 Macoma nasuta | reverse complement strand
ATGCTAGAGTTATGGTCCTTGTGCACTGCACTTCCTCTCATCATGCTCTTTCCATATATGAAGTTTCATTTCAATAGTAGCAGTAGAACAGGAGTTATCGTCCGGACAAGATGTGTGACAGACGGACAGACGGACGGACAGACAGACAACTCTGACAAAAACAATATGTCTCCCCCATATAAATATGGGTGGAGACTGGAGACATAATTCTGACCAGGGCTAGAAACAAACACTATTGGATTTTACATGCTATTGAAATTTTAAAGAATCTGAAAAAAATATTATGCTTACATACATGTCATGTTATGGTTCAGGTAAAAACACTAAAAGTGGTCCAAAGACATCAACTATACAACATTAAATAATATATTCTGTTGGGTTTCAGCCATCTTATTGCAAAGTGTATCCCCTGCTCAAATTTGTTATCTGCAAATTTTGCTCATTTTCTTGATGATGGCTCTAGAGATGTAGCCATATATAAAGATTTCTTTTGTAACCCTATACTTCACATGTACACATACAGTGAATTTTCGATAACTCGAAATTCGATAACTCGAAATGTTAATTTGTCAATCTTTTAAGCTGCACCAATATTACAATTGTATTGCTTTTAACACTTGTATCGGGGTTGTGGGGACTATTTTTACAAGTCAGAATCATAATTCGCACTTCGGGTGATTCTGACTTGTAAACATTCTCCCAACAACTTCGAGTAATCGTGATTTTACTGTATATGTTCATGTGGAAACAATAAGGAAGATTTTAACTTTTATATAGAAAAGAGAACAGTCCATCCCGGTTATCTCACACTCGATTTAGTCTAATTCAAGCTTTAACGACGTTGACAATCTAAAAGAATAATATTTGTTTGTTATTGTTGCTTTATGGATACGTGTCGAAGTGTATCAAGATTGAGCAAGATCTCAGCTTGAGATAAGACAATTAAGTCATACCTTGAACTCGTGGAATGGTGAAAGTTTTAAATCAATCCTCATTTCATAAACACTAGTGCTTGAAACCAATTATCAAACTTTCTAGAAAATGAACGCTGTTTCAAACCATTTTCTGCTTTTGCGACGAGCACTTATTCAATATTAAGCTACATCATATTAAGAAACACAAGACAGTGAACCAATGTCAAGATGCCATTCAAATAAGCGTCATTAGGAGAAATAAATGTCTTTCTAAATTGAATCTTGGCTAATATAAATAATTAAGAACTGATATTTTTATCACAAATAAATGATTTCTTCATATCATTTCCGACGAAGGCAATATCATTAAATTAGATTTAGTAGGACTTTACTTGAACAGTTTACTCTATATGCTCTTTCACAATACAAATATCATACTTATGGATGAAAAGGAAGTTAGTTAGGAACATTATCAAAGGAAAAGAAAACACAATTGGTTGGGTGGCTTTGAACATTTTGTGGTAAATGAAGCATTTATGCAATTGCTCCATTTACAAAAAAATGTTTGTATTAGTCATAGGCTACAGTTGCTTCAAAGGCATACTTGTATAGCAAGATATATCAACACTATGCATGCTACGCTTAAATTGGTTCTTTGTTTTCCAAACAAGTTTGATATGGCGTGACACCGGGTAGCTAGGAGTAATGGGTCGTCGTATTGGAATACAGGCAAATTTACATTCTGAAAGCATAATCATAAAAGCTGAACCATAATTACTATTTATTTGCTTTCTGTATTCATATAATGGTTGTGGGGGCTATTTTAACAAGTCGTTAAACTAGTGTCCAAAACTTCGAATGATCGAGGTTTGACTGTATATTCAAACGTATCTTGAGAGGCCATAACATAAAATATAATAGTGACTATATATGAATGAGTGTCCCTTAAAGCAAACCGAAATAAAGCAGAAAACTCTTTCCAGCGCTTTCTACATTACTTTCGTCTGCATAATATGACCATGTGTCTTCAAGACAACAAATGCTTCGTTTTCGATGCGCCGCTTAATACATGTTTGAATGTACTAGGAACGTTGATACAGACGTCTAAAGGTCGAAAAAGATATATTAGCGTTTGGTGTGTTTAAGTTAAAAGAAAAAATTATGATTTGCGAGGTTTTTCATACATTATTAAACTACTGTTAGAAAAAAAGCTTTCGACTATTTACGGTATTGATAAACAAAATGTACTCCTTTGATTTAGAGAAAAAATTATGCTTGCATGAGTACATTATCAATCGGAAATCTACCTGAAGATATTCAATGGCACAACTACTGCAAAATCAAAGTTCGTTGATGTTTTTGTTGTAACAAAACCATCAAAACAAATAAAGGACTAAAGCCTTTTCTTCTTTTCAACTGGGTTATTCTTTATCGTTCAATGTCGTGAACGGAGAACACCGAGTACTAACATATTCCTATCCTTCTCCCAGAGATTAATTTTGGTGAAAACCCGATGTAACTTGTGTAATTTAGGAGGTATCGTCGTTTTTTCTAAAACCACACGTATGCCGTTTTTGATATGTTATTTACGTGGTTTAAGAAGAATATTGAAGACATTTTTTATGGCCATTATTAGACATTGTGCAATGCAGTTAATAGAAACCTAAAACACAAAACGTCCATAGGGTTTTATAATATTGTGTGCCTCTGGAATCGTTTTGATATGTTAAGTTGGTTGTCAAAATATATTCTTTTCAAATTTGATTAATTTCGACATAAGCATGAATTCGACTTAAACAGTTTGAGATAACGATTATCGACTATATCAAGGTGTAGTGGTTTATCAAGATCAGCTGCCCTGTAACATGTAAGTTTTATATTTTATTAATTTATATAAGACAAATTAATTGTAGGGCTTGCTGCAGTGCCCCTGTAACATGTAATTTCATATGATTTTCAATTTACAAAGGCAACATGTACTGTAGGGCTTGTTTTACACTGCCAACAAAACCATAAATTCTTATAAATAAATGATTTTGTTTTAAAACCGCAGCGGGACTACATTCAGATTTACAAGCTAATCAGAATCTTCTCCTGAAACACATTTAACCCATTGTTTGCTTTGAATCTTTACGCATGCACAGACTCTTGTTTGCAGCATTTTTAAAACCTTACATAGTCGCTATATCTTTTTTGTTATATATTGACCATGTGTCAAACAGCTTGGATCCGGATGAGACATCGCGTTACTCGGCGTCTCATCCGCATCCAAGTTCTTTGCATGTTTGCAGGCAAGGGGTTAATACGAAATATACGTAATGGAAGCAATAGGCTTAGAACATAAAGTAAGTACAAACGGTTCTGTGAAACTGAAAATTACTGTACTATTAATATGCCTATCTTTCATAGATAGGCTATGGCGAAATTCAGATGTGGTGTAGTACCACTAAAAATAGAGACAGGTCGGCATATTTATCAGCCATTACAAGATATGTTTTGTCCATTTTGCCTTTGAAAATGAAGAACATGTAATCATAAAACGTTCAACATATGAACGTCTGAGACTGGCGTTGTTTGCTAAAGCTTATGCATGTGATAACAAGTTCGAATATATATTAATAGCTCAACTTATAATATGAAATTAGGCTTTGCCTATTGACGGGGAAAGCTTTCTATACTAAATGAAATTAAGTGTAGATCTTATGTCTAGTGTCCATGTTTCACTTGTATGCTTGCATTTGAAATGATACCATGCATTGATAAGGGCTTTATTGTTCTGAGCCCGTATTCATAAGCTCCGAAGTAAAATAGTTTCCTTTGATTTGACCATTTTCCCCCTTAAACTTTATGAAACTCCTCAAGCGGAAGTGGTTTTAAACCATTTTTTTTACAAAAAAGTGTTTTTCATTATTTTGTGATATGACTAGCAACACTCCGTATGTACGCATGTTTGCTCGATTGCTCTATAGCGTAACTCGGCCTACCTTTTTATATGTTAACTTGTTTAAGTTAATTTAACCTAGTACGCCATATTTTCCTTTCGAGTCCATTGTTTTAAATTAAAAATACGCAAGTGGTACGATACAAAGCTAAGATGACACTCAATATCGAATGTTTATTCTTCTGTAAATTGCTTTGAATTCGCGAGTTCTTTATTTTGCGACTTGTTTGTTTTGGATTAATTAGCGTGGTTTAGAATTCGCGTCGCCTCGTTTAAAAAAGTTCGGCAAACACCGGCAACGCTCGGCTTTTCCCGGAAAACAAGGTTAAAGTAATTACTCCAAGTCCCCGATCGCCGTATATTATATCGTTATCGACTGTTGTAAGATTAACTCTTTAACTTATGGAATGTCGTCCTCTCACCTGACGACATTACATGTGGATGATTATAAGCGTATTTCTTTGTTAGTTTGACAGTTTTAAAATCCTGTTTGTTTTCATATGCTCACAGGTTTGTCAAACAGGTCATTAACCCGTACATTGAGCGGGTCAAAGACGAATGTTATCTCTCACTCCAAAAGCATGCACTATTCGTTTTCGAAATGTTCCGTGGACATCAGGGCAGCAATTTGAATCCGGGTCCGACGTCGAGTTATTTAGCGTAAGATCTGGATGCAAAATGTGTTCATTTTCGATTCTATATCAGCCATATCGGTTATCACGTTATAGCCTAAAGTGTAGATATCTAAGATGTTAAAAATACGACCTCAGCGGTGTTTTACGTTGATCGGATGTTGCTCGGACATTTTCATGTGGTTAGGAGGTAATGTATTGGCGACAGTTTGATTTCGCGAGAGAAGGAGCTCGTGAATATTGGCGAAAATAATACCGAATATCAATCGATTTACAGTATATGATCGACTGTAAAGCGAGTGAATGGCGTGCGTATTCTGTAAGCAAATAACGATAATTGTGCAAATCAGCGTTATCTCTCTTGTAAAATTCCGAATATCGCATCGTTAAGGTCCGAGGACTGCCGAAACTGGCGCGTGAATTGTTCACAGATTTAAAGCTGTTAGCTAGTGAGAATTAGGGTTTAACAAGTGGGACTCATACGCATAACCTATAGGCGGAAAAAACCTTTCCCGGGCTTCCCCCGTAGGACTGTTAATAACAGCACATCGTCGGATAACCACCTCAGATGCACTATCATTTATCAACCATGGTGCTATTGGCCTACATATCGCCTTTTTAGGGTGTAATGCAGCTTATTGGTCGTCTCATGATTTCAAGAGGCGATTAAAGCCATTCAGAACGGTCTTTTTTACAAACTTTGAAATGAATGGCAAGATAACGACGACCATATGCTAATACGATGTCAATACGCTTTTAGCAAAAGTTCAAAATCGAAAAGTTTAACGAATGTTTCCATATTGATCCTTGGTTGTAGAGGAACTCTAAAGACGATAATTCCGCCCTTGAATTGTAGACAGACATATAGAACATATGTTTTCACTGGACGTCATGGGCGCAGCCATTTCGTTATGATTACTGTCTACCTCTTCATCGAAGAGTAATTATTTTGTTGAACGTGATTGCATTGGTCGATTTTTTTTATCGCTGGTTGGTTTAAAACGAGGAAACGCCAGTCTACTTTCCCACAGTTGATGCATCAAGTGAAACGTAATCATCAAACTTAGGTATCCGGCGTTGGTAACAGATATTCATCATGTATGTATGCGCGCATAGATCCGAAGCAAACAAAATATAGTCATTTTGTTATTGGCAAAGAATGGGGAAAGATCATGTGTTTAAGCAGTTGAACCCATTCACTACCGGAAAGAGATTTTGCGCATGCGCAATAGTTCACCTGCTTCATTTTCAAACTTTACAGATTAACTTAATTTTTAATAAAATATTAGCCGAGTGTCAAACAGCTTGAATCCGGATGAAACACCGAATCACTCGACGTCTCATTCGGATATAAGCTGTTCGCATATTTCACTATGGATCGGGTTAACCAGTGAAAGGGTTCAGTTGAAATAGGAAAGGGTCAAATAATAGAATAGGAACTAGAGCTTTTTATGCATCGGAGCAAATTATTTAGCCCTTTACATCACACATTGTGTTTAGATTTATCCACAAATATAATTTCTGATAAAAAAGGACATCTGGACAAAACAAAGGGAATTGTTGAAATGCTTTGAACGCATTGTGGAGGCATTTGCTTATTCCTCAATAGATGTATGTTACAAAGGCGCTTAATTAAAATATAGAAAATGGTGTTCAAGAGTTTAAGTCGCGCTAGTAGCATGGTTTGCAGGACATACACACATAGGAAAAGTTATGATAGGCATTTTAGGATTAACAAATTGTAAAGAAATTAAATTTATAAGACTCAAAGATTAATACGACAATGGGGTACTTTTTACAGTAAAATATAACTGTATATTTCCCTTTGCTCTACAAATAGACTGGGGTCGTTCTATGTGGTTATTCAGGGCAGTTGCCGGTTGTCGTCGGTGCCGTGTCAACAAGAGTTCTCAATGAAATAACCTTATTTTAGCAATTTTGAAACGGTCACCTACGTCGTCTTCTGCCAAATTGTATTATAATCTAACCAGTGGTTGTGAAGATTTAAGAAATTTTCCCAAGTTCTCTATCTATCCATATTTAAGTACTAGTTTTCGCAGTCTTGATACTGCACGTTATTTTTATCTGAGTTTGGGGAAGGGGCATTGCCTTTACTGAGGGGGGAAAACTCGAGGTATTGGTGAGTTTAAAATATTAGCGGAAAATCATTCAATCTGTATGTATATCTCTTTTGAGAATAAGATAAAGGTGAACCATTTATGAGCTTTATCGTTTTAGAGACATCATGAATGCCTCTGCAGTACACAGCTCTTACAAATATTGCAGCAAATATCCTGCAGACTAAGTCTCAAACACCCTACCAAACCCACCATAAGGGCTACTGCGTAAACTGGGGGTCGAACTCAAATTTCTTCACCAACATAATGGAAACATGCAATATCTACTAATGACGTCATGGTGTGAAATTTACGTCCTCAGTAAAATTTCATAAATACAATTGAGCACTTCAATGTATAAAGTAAAAAAGGGGAAAATGATGAGACGTAACAAGCCGATAACTTTGTTTGGCAATTTTCTTTTAACATGTTGCAAAAACATATGCATGGGTCTTAAGTTCTGGTTGGGTGTATTGTCATGGGAATGCAGTCCCTCTATAAGAATGATGTCGGTTTAATATTTCGTCCGTGTAACATTAATATATAAAGGGGTCATCATATGTTTTGAGCGACGGCATGTTTAAATTAATTGAATTGCTAAAAAATGGCAGATTTAACTGATTTACTTATAATGACAATACCAATTTTGAATAATAAACCGATTAGGTCGGAAGGGCATTGACCATTGCCTATTTTAATTCGTCCAGCAAAGGGATTGCTCGAGCTATACATGTATTTAGATTTCCTATTGAATTTTTTCTTGGATATGTCTTGTCGTCCGAAAGAGACCGGTTCTTTTGTTATATAAGAAAGGCAAAATTACTAATGGTCATAGCTCTGCTAATTAGCGGTAGCAGTTTTTCTCTGTATTATTTCTGATATTGACCGCAAATCCGACAAAAAATCGAGTCCATTTATTCCGTAGTATAGATCAAGCAGAGACAGATTCAGCAATGTACTAGTAATGTTTTTATAGGTATGTTTAACCCTTTACTTCATATTTATATAAGCTATGTTTATCTGGACGGAACATATCGGACGGAAAATTGAACACTAGACAAATGAAACCTGCAAATTTTAAATTGTTTTGAAATCTCTGTATGAAATGGCACGTTTGCTCGTTACGAGCAAAAGCGCCATCTCCTACAATGTTTTCAGTAACTGAGGCGCTGAAAGGCGCTTGTGTAGGGGAATGGGCTTAAATATGTTTGTTTAACCAATTTCTGTTATGGCCGAGAGTTTGAATATGTCACCCAATTATGTTTGAAAAACTCCGGTGAATATTCGTCCGTAACGAAGGCAAGGAAATTGAACCATATGCTTCTATGGCTGCAGTTCGAAAAAACACGTGACAATAAATTAGATGTCATTGACACCTTTGAGGCATTATTTTTGCCATATCAATAAAAATTTTTATAAAAGTGATAAAAGGGATTGGGTGTTAATGGCACATCAATTTTGTGATGATTTCATTTAACTAGCGAAATCATAGCAATATCTGTTTGAACTCCATTTTAAACGCAGAGTGAGCAGTATTGTGTCACTCGCGTAATTTCAGTCAAACACGGTGGATTCGAATCAGACGAGTAGCACCTGTTCCAGATCCTCGCTGTTTAATATATTTTAAGCAGGCTCCACGATATTCAAATATTGGAACAGACTGTAAATTTATAAGAAGGCAAATTTGATTGCATTGTAGATAAATGTCAGACGCAGAGAAGCCGTTAACGAGCTAGTTACGAGCAAATAATCTATGCTCCACATTGTTTTAAGAACCGTTTAAAATTAACCTCTGCATTGCTTACCCCAAACCATAGTGTCATAAGCAAACAGCTTAGATCCGGGTGAGACGCCGAGTATCCAAGCTGTTTGACATTCGGACACAATTTTTCCAAACATTAAGTTAATATGTGAACTTTGAATAAATAATAGATGAAATATTGCGCATAACTGTTTCCGGCAGTGAAGGGAGTAACTCTATCCCTTTCCCTAGATTCACCAGATCAGATGCTAACATTGAGTATGAGTCTCAGATTGTACATGGTGTCATGGATTAATGTTAATGATAATAAGAAAATAAAACGCGATAGATTCTAGCAAAACTGCCAATCATCCGTTGTGTTTCTGGATAATATGACGGTTTTCATTGATAGTTTAGGGGCTTTAACTATATATAAACAATAAAGTTATAATCAAATCAATTAGTTATAGCACGGCAGTAATGGTTTTGTTAGGATATATATTTCACTATAATTACAGATGTGGCGTTGAACGTCATATATTCTGCAAATGAGTATAGATCCAAGTTTAACAATTGATTAGGAAAGGGAAGCATTGACTTACGCGGAATAAAGTCAGTTCCTGGAATCCAGACGAGTAAATTACTTAAATAGGATTACGTGCACATTTTGTTTACGCAAGGGTTGTATCTAAGTGTTGTACTTTCATCTGTTTTCCAGTTTTGCCGTAAACAAAATACTAAGTTAATCTCTCATTCAGACATTGATTTCCTTCCACAAATATATCAAGCTATAAATCATTCGAAATTGAGTAAAGAGAAATGATGAATTTTCCCATTTATCCATCGCTTCAATTGCTGTTATAAGTCAATTCGTAATCAAATCACCTGTTGAAAATGGAGTGTATAGAAATAGGGAAAACAGAAAAAAAACAGATATAGAAAACGTGACATGTTTCTTGCAAAAAGTGTAAGTAATGAAATGAGGAATAAGAAATAAAATATATGTTATTATATATTCCTATTAACACTGTACTGCATAGAATCTCATCTGTAACGACTGTTTTTGAAGACATTGAAATAAATGGAACAATTGCTGTCACGCGCAAATGTATCATTTCCTTCAACGTTTTTAAGACACAATTGCCTAGATATTCATCGTTCTAATCAGATGATTTTTCCTGTAAATAAGCCTAAGATAAGCATATGAAGTAAATGGTTAAGAGTCGGGATTAGCGTTTCCTTGACGATGGGGCTAACTTTAATTATTCAATAAAACTCTTCCCTACTTAACTATATTTAGCCCTTTCATCACCATAGGCGACTCAAATCGTCATTGCAAAAAGGCGCAGTCCGTGATCGGTCGCCGCTTTATAGGGCGGCTTCTGATCAGGGACTTCACTTTTTTGCAACAATATTTATTTCGGTCATTACGGTTTCGGAAAAGCCAAGTTTGTTTAATTACTTATGTTATTTATTTCGTATGAATATTTGATCCAAAACTAGTTACAACCGACCATTTTGATCTTGGCGGTGAAAGGGTTAGAGGATTGGGGGACACAGGGAAGCGTTCATAAAGTAGCTGCAAAACGATCGACGATACATGGAGGGTATTACATGAGTTGTCATTCAATCTGGAGCCTTGACGAGTTTGTATGAATTTAAGAGAGTTAGTTTAATAAATTTTTATGTGAATGAACACAATTCCAATTCGACGAGTTTTAACACAATATATATAAATATTTATATAAGATTGCTATATAGCGCGACCATTGTTTAAGCTTTTATTTATTTAGGAAAGTCGGATGTCAAAAACTATACTATGACGTCATTTGTGATATACTATCGTAACAATCGCACCCTCAGGTGCTAGCCTGCATACCATGAGCAAACTGTGTAAACCCTGAACAGACTGATCACGCGTAATGCGGGCGTGTTTTATCAGGATCTTCACAATTGCTTTCACTGATTTATAATTTCACGAATTGAATGGTGTAATAAGCTTTTGTCGACTTTAAGGTCATTTGTCAGGATAGCAGAAACTCAAGAGTAAATAACATTGCATCACTACTAGCTGTAGTAGATATTACAAAGTAAATGTCAACAATTTAGTTCATGGATTAGTTCCTATGTATCGTTTGGCCGGATATTGATTTATGTATTTTTGAACATGTCAACAGACGTCTTGGTAATTGGCAAATGATATTTATGATTGATTCCCTTCCAAACTATGGATGTGTACTGTATGTAGACACTAAGTCGGGTTATCTTAAAGTTTCTTCAGAATAAATGCATTTTAAGAATGTATTTTGTGTATATAAACATGGGATGTCCATAACAGACCCTTATCCTGCCGCAAATAGAGTTCTCTGCTGAATGAATTCCCGTCTGCTTATTTTGTTTTACCTTGTTTGATTCTCTTGACATTTCGTACAAAATGTTTCCCAAGTGGCAACCAGCTTAGATCCGGATCAGACAATGAGTTACTTGGCGTCTGGTTCAGGTCCACGCTGATTGACGACATCACTATGGTCGCGATTGGCGTGATAAGGGTTTAGAAAGAGAACGATAAAATATAATTGTAATTAATTTCGAAATTTATATGATAGAAAATTATTATGTCACTGTGTGAATCAACCGTATGACGTGTTTTCTCTAATTGTTAAAATCAACTTTGAGGGTTTGGAGTAACGTCACAATGGCGTAACATAAACAATATATATATAAAAAAGGCAATTGAAAATTAAGGGTGGTATGTTGTAAACAAAAAACTTGCATTTGTGTTAATGAAGTTTTTAAAAATTGTCTTTTGAAAGCGATCAAAACTCGACAAGTCACGTTTGTATCGTTTTCAGAAGACTCGTTTGTTTTAAATACCCAAACATATGAGTACTCATGTAAAACCCTTTATATCTTATTCATCGTAATAATTTTAATAATGATAAAAACAACATTGATTTAACCGTAAACCACATAATGATGTTTAAACCTTTTCTTATTCGTCAGGTTATTTCCTTGTGGGCAAGCTTACAATAGCTTGTGGTGGAAAGGTAAAAGACTAGGGGTCCGACACTATTTTTTAGAAATTTTCTCGTTCATTGACAAGGGTTCGTACAGACTTGTACCCGCTTTTATCTACTTACGATACGGGTGAAGCTAAGAACCAGAATGTTTACCATAGACACCCCAGTCGATCATCCAATCACAGTCTGCGTTACGAACGGCAAATCGGATGAAAACCACGTGACATGAAATGGTCGATTCTTTCTAAAGTGTTTTTAGTCTCGTGAAAAGGGTGATTTTCTTGTTTCATTGACAATGATGAGTGTACGAAGTAGTTTCACCAAGTTCCAATTGTGCCGATGCAACAATGTGTATAATTGTCAATACACAGATTGCTGCCGATTATCGCGGTAAGTAATGAATCATAGGGTCCGATCGATGTACGAACCTTTGTCAATAAACGAGAAAATCCGCTATATCTGTGAGTAAATGCTGTTTCTGTTGAATATGCATGATAGCACTTGGGTTTTAGTTGTATTTTTCCAGAAGGGGATTGTATAAGCTAGACAAAGTCGCAAAAATATTGCTGTTTTCTCAATGTTTGACACCGATATGGGTGATATTGCCAAGGCGGGGGTGATCATGGCTGATCTTGAGTAACATCCCTTTGTCTATGTATATACTCCTTGACCAAAAAAATCTATTTTTTTCTCTAAAAAATCATGTCGGACCCCTGTGTTCAGAGGCTGTAATTCTTCTACGTTTTGTCTTGTCTTCACTCTTTCAAAGAATAGTTTTCAGCTTGTCACCAAGTTTGGGTTAGGATCCTGTAAAACTATGACGTTGGTTCTTTGGTTCTCATCAGGAACTCGGAAGTCTTTTTGCTTGAGCAATCGGATTCCACTTTACTGACGTACAAAATGTTTGAAAGAGAATACAATGAATGTGAGAAAAATCTCCCAAGTTACATTGAGACTGTTGTAGATCGTTGCGAAACAGACAGCAATTATCTGCTGTTGCTAGGATGATGGTCGTGATTGCCGAAGCCCGGTCTGAGACAGTCGTGTGACATATTGGTTACTGCTTATCAGAGATCTATGGACACTAGGTGGTGGAGGACTACTTTAACTCTTAGCTGGTCTAAATAAATAAAAAAAATCCTATTTTTTTGGGTAATTTTTCCACCAAACCCTATGTTGTGACCATTCATTAGAATGGTCTTGAAAAGACGATTCTATTGAATGGTCACAACATAGTGTTTGGTTGAGAAATAAAGATTTTAGCATTTTTGATATGCCCCTTATCTATAGCTCTGTGCTTCTCCGAGATCTATGGATACTAGCCAGTGAAGGAAAACTTAAACTATTTGTAGCTTGTAACGGATTTTTCAGACCCTTCTTGAGAGCTCTGCAAGCAGTAGGGATTCAGATCAGTTCCCACATAATGAGGGGTATGATCCTGGATCCAATCTGTTTGACGCACAGCAACTTATTTCTGCGAAATCACGTGGGAAGGAAACTGGAGTTTGTGCATTATCTGAGACGACAATTCATCATACAAGAACTGCTTCGCATGCAAAGTGTTAAATGACTTCTACATTTTCCAGTCTTCTGTGAAGTACTATCAGGGATAGTTTATGTTCAAGGATATATCTTTCAGTGTGTTGTTACTGGTGATAGCTTCTGTTAAAAGTGGAATTCTTACCATTTATGGTTAGGTTCGGAGATAATAAACTGTCGGAGCTGTAGTTAAGCTGAAGAGAAGTGGAATATTGTGAAGATCTTTTTTGAAAATTCTTGTTCTTATTTTCTCTCAGAGCCTATCTTTTCAACTCTCATTAGAATTACCTCAGATATTCTCATAAGGGGTCAGTAAATATAATTTGATGAATTTAATGAAATTAAAATGCATTTGTTTTAGCCAGTTCCTTACCACTATAGATTTATATTTTGCATAATTTCGAATTTTTAAAAAATCTAAATATCAAGATATTTTATTCTTTTTTGCCAGTCTAAGACTTGGATTAATAACTGTTACCATAAGGTCTGATCGAGAATGACTTCAAATTGTGGAAGAGAAAAAACATGGTTTCTAAGATGAGTATTGCAAACAATGTAAACTTCAGACCCTGATCACGCACTGCATAAGAGACACTGGAGTTGATCTGGGTCTACATTGTTTTCAAAAGCATTAAACCTGATTTCCTTATGACATGGCTCTTTGTATTTTAACCCTTAGCCTGCTGATCCTGGATCTGACAGATCTTGCAAACAGTGCAGACCCAGATCAGGGGCCATATTCACAAAGCGTCTCAGTAAAATCTTAAACTTAAGTGAAAATTTCAAATGCAGATTTCCAATTTATTTTCAATTATATTTCAATGAAACTTT
>JAULCE010032892.1:0-13737 GCA_032359355.1 Macoma nasuta | reverse complement strand
TGATTAATTAAGCTATGATATTTTATCTGAAAGTAGTCCCAACCGACAATATTAAATTTGGCGCCGAAAGAGTTAAGTGTCTTGGCGTAGTGAAGTCTATTTGTAGAGCATGTAACTAACCAATATAACGTAACATATAAAAACGATATAGTCTTGATGATGCATAGGTCGAACATTTCATAGTTTCTTGTAAGCGGTAATTTCTTGGCGAAAAAAAGGTCTAAATTGGTTGTCTACTTTTTGCTTGTCTCAAATACACTTAATACCGATAGCAGATTTGCAAGATTTGTCTTTTTAAAAAAGCCATAGTTTTAGATTTATGTTTGATTAAGACGACTTGAATTGCTGTTTATGCTCCAACAGAGAAAAAACTCGAGGTATTTAGCAACAGAAACTTAAACATGATCTTAAATATTGTTCTTCAAATAAATTAAAGACTACGAATGGGTTGGTTAATTCAAACCCTGATGGCAAACGGAAGTAGAATGTCTTTGATCGAGTTGGACTCTTATCACTTGTTTCACACAAATTGTTTGCTTACATATAAAATAACTGTATTAAGAATTAAACATATTTTAATACAGAGCTCATGCATTAGGTGTGTTTCATTAAAATTGCCAAAATTTGAATTGTAAATATATCATCTTAGTTCTGATATACCAATCGATTCCACAAATTAATTAGAAGGCTGGAGATGATTAGCCCAACTTGCGGCTGATATGCTCGCTCAAACATCAAAGTAGGGACCATCTATCTGACATTATAGTTTTTACATAGTCGATGTCTTATTCCGACAAGTCGCAACAAGTAAGTACACCCACCACATTACCTTCCATATGTAATCAAAGCGTTCAAATAAAAGTGTTGTCAGCCATAGGCTTACAATCATAGCAGTATGGCTTGAAAATATTTGATCCTCTATAATCCAAGAGATAAATCGACGAGAAGAGTAAATTATCAAGCCACTTAAATAAATGGAAAGTAGAAATAAACGAAAGCTAAATATAAAGTAATGAGAAGGTTTTGTTAAAACATTGTTTCTTGAGGTACCTATCTTTCTCAGATGTTTAGTGGTTAATTTACCCTTTTCAACAATTGTCTCCGCGTCATAATCGATTTCACGAATTGAGCCGGAAGAGACCATGGTCGTCATGCGTGTGTGAATTATTCATATTGATAACTTTAGTATGAACATAAACCTACTATACTGATTTTCTTCTCAAACACTATGTAGAAGTGATTGAACTAAACAGTGATTCTGCTGGGATGCAAACTCGCGCCCAGAACGTTATTTCTACCAAAATGCCAGCACAAAGATGAACACAGCTTAATAAACTGCGCTAACCGGTTCGTTTAAGAATATCATAGATTACTAAAGGCACATTGCCGACTTCATAATCATCTAACTGATATCGAAGGAAAAACGGAGAATCGTTTCAAACTCTGGCGCCGACAAAAACCCACTGATATCGAAGGAAAAACGGAGAATCGTTTCAAACTCTGGCGCCGACAAAAACCCACAAACACAATATACGTATCTTTTTAACTTCTTACTTGCAAGAGAGCTGCATTAAAACATATTTTTGTTTCTGTCTGAAAAGAAATACTAGTAATTATTTTTAACTTCAGCACATGGTTGCTCTACAATGTCAACACCGACATATGCATTCGATTTATTTTAGTAATTAGGGACTTTTGCGGTGCTGTTAATGAGGTCGCCATGGGGTCGCCATGGGGTCACCACGAGTTCACCGCGTGATCATGTGTAGGCATAAAAGTAGAAAAAAGATAATGCAAGCTAATATGTTGGTTAGACCTTACAATATTAACATCTTGAAGCTAACCTAACCTACTGGGAGCATATCAATGATTACGCTAAAAAGTCGTAAGAATGTAATGAACAAGTCGCTAAAACAGCAAAATGCTACTTCTACACCGACATTACTATCATCTTAATTCATTTTCGGAGCGGAAAATAGGAAAATTATAGATAAAAATGAAGTTTATGCCTGAATATATATAAAAAACATTGATGTTGTCGTTAATAAAGCAATATTCCAATCACCACATCGACATCAAATCCCGCTTGCTCAAATATCGGCGAAGAAGAGTCGTTACCTGTAGGAAGCACATAAATGATTATGCTAAATAATCGTAAGAATATTATTTACAAGTCTCTAAAATAACAATATGCTACTTTCACACAGACATTTTTATCAAGTTGTTTCAAATTTTGGCGGAAAACAGGAAAATTATAGATAAATAATAAGTTTATGCCTAAATATAACTAAAAAAAAACAATAATGTGCTAGCTAATAAAGTAAACTGCTAATTATCACACCGACACCAAAATCCCACTGGCTCACTTTTTGCGATGAAGAGATGTTAAATCGTTGGTAAAACAAGGAGAAAAATTAAAGATGTGCTGCTATGAAATAAACATATGTAATGTAGATCAAAATGTGTTGGGAATCGTTTTACATATACTCCCCATATAATTACAAACACAAACAAGGAATACTCACAAAGACACCAGGTTGTCTACATCACATTCTTTGACCTTTCAGAAAACATCGTTTGACGTGTGTCTCCATAATGTACCGAATTTGTGTTTGTAAACTGAAGCGAGTATAAACGAAGACTGTTTCCCTCCACTTTTGCACTATTATTGAACTATTTGTCTCATTGCAATTCGTTTGTGGGTTTGCGGTAAGTGTTTCCACAGACTTTATATATAACTTAAGCAAGGACCCTAGTAGATTGTCGTTTAATGTAATTTTTGAATGAAAATAGATGTGTCTTGTGATTTTGAGTCAACTAGTTTGTTAATAAATTAGGATAAAAACATAAATGCTGTTGCTGTTGCTATCATGATTAAAAGAAAAACTGAATTAGTCGAATCATGCGCATACCACCTATTATTCAAGCAGTTATCACATGTCAGAAACATTGTAAGAGAAATGAAATCAAATGCGAAATTTTAGTAAGAAATATAAAAGTAGACAAGAAGGTCAAGCAGGACACACCACATACAACACAAATAGCCATCCAAACAACAAAGAAACAAGTTCATTCTCAGCACACTCACACAAGTACACGCGCGCTCAAATATACACAAAATATAGAAAACACACAAGGACAAACAAGTGTAAGGAGTATTGTAAGCAATACAAAAGTCCCCTACTGGGCAGCACAACAGAAAAGCATGAAATTGTTTGAGCCCAAACTGTGACCTTGAAATTGAGATAAGGGGTCTAGTTGCTGTGTATGATAGTATCATCTTGTTATGGTATCTAAATGTGCTTAGATATATCATAATTCGTGCAAGAATGTGAAAGACACAGCCCGGACGCGACAAAAAAGCCCTAGCCAGACTGTGACATTGACTTTAGGAGAGTAGGTGTCTGGGTGATGTGCATGACATACCATCTTACTATGGCAAATAATTGTGTGAGGTAATATCAAATTCCATTTAAACATGAGCCAGCCCGGACAAGAAATGGTGGTAAAACGTTTGAACCCAAACAGTAATCTTGACCTTGGGAGCAGGTTGCTGAGTAATGTACATGCCACATCATCTTGCTAGGGAAAATACTTTTGTTAAGTAATATTTAAATCCAATCAAGCATCTGGAAGCAACAGCCCGGATACGAAATTGTTATTCAAATGTTTGAGCCCTAAATGTGACCCTGACCTTGGGCGTAAGAGGCTTGGTGATGCGTATGACACATCATCTTGTTATGAAGAATAGGTGTATGTAGTAGTACCAAAATCCAATCAAGCATGTGGAAGATACAGCCCGGACACGAAATTGTCATCCAAAGGTAAAGTCCAAAATGTGACATTGTCCGTGGGCGTAGGAGGCTGGTTGATGCGTATAAAACGTCATCTTGTTATGGAGAATAATTGTGTGAAGTAATATCAAAATCCAATAAAATCCAGACTGACGGACGGACGGACGGACGGATAGACAGACGGAATCGAGCAAACCTATAGTATCCATACCATTACATGATAGGGGACTAATAACAAACATAAAACTAGGGTGAAGATAGGAGTTCCGCCTTGGAACGGTCGGTGGCAAAAAGCCACTGGGAATTTTAACCGGTTTAAGGGCGCCCAACCTCACTCTTATTTCATCATCACCCCATCAGTTAATAAACGTTATATTCGTCTGACTACTCCACATCATCAGTGTTGACGAATCTAGTTTTAAAGTTTATGTAAAACATAGACATAAAATCAATTACCGTTTTCGCCAATCATCAATGTACTTAATGACTTGTCTTAAGTCAGAGTAGCCTAGGGTCTTAGAGCCGAATATCAGGAAAATATTTCTGTTTACGATACAAGCAACAAACTTTGCACGAACATTCTATTGATCGATATGTCTACAAAAAATTCGTTAGCCACTTCAATTTCCCTGTCAGGTTCAAGATGGCAGCCATTTTAAAATGGCAGATTTTTCTCACTTTGCTCATTTAGCAAGTGTTTTTTTATAAATTAAGTCATTCATAGCTCCACTAAATAAGCGTTTCAATATAGATATTGTGTTAAATGTACTTAATAAATAATTGATATGACATTATATCTTCTTTTTTTCAAAATGGCCATCGTTTATTAGGAATTGACTATAGTTTTTATGCATGCTGTTTCATGTGAGCCTGTGAATTGAATTATCTTAACATATGGTATCAAATTTGTTGATGATGAATGAAATACCTGTTTAAATACTTTATTTTGGTATTAGTGGAAGATAAAAAGAATCCATACTCGGTCATCTGCTTAGAAAAGGCTATCCTAAACAAAAGATTGATTCGTCCTTGTCGGAAACGAGGCTTGCCGAGGGTAAGAAAAGCAGCGTCTAAGCAGATGGCCGAGGATGGATTCTTTGTCTCCCTTATCGTCTTAAAAACTAAAACCAAATCGACCTGTTATGGAAATTCTTTGGAGCTTCTATGAATTACGTAGTACGAAGCAAAGACGTGACGAAGCACATAGTATCCGTGTAGAAAAAATGTGCTTAAAAGACGACGGCACGCGAATTTATATTTTAACCATTTAGGATTTAGGATCTGGCCAGGACAGTTGCTACTAGATCTAACCAGGTTAATGCCACTGTAAATAGAAATTGTTTATATTAGTTAATCTACTTATGTAAGTGAAATATCTTGAATTTCGAAATCCTGGTATATAATTTTACTATGTTACTAATACACAGTATTATTATACTCGCCTTATAGTTTGCGAATTATATCCCTAAATAGAGTGAGTGTCTATGCACAACCAGGACACACTGGTGGCACCACTGCTGTGGAACTCAGCATGGGGTTTAGTATCGGCTAAAATATGAGAAGAAACTCATTCAAGTTTCCCAAATGCTATCTAATAAGCCCCAATATCTGTTTCAATTTATATACATATTTACGTTAGATAGCCGCACCTGAATAGACAGGTTGTGCCAGCGCAGGATAGCCGAGCCAAGGGTAACGGGGCATTTGTTACCCGAATGGTGTACAGATCGCACGGGACTTAAATGATACTGGATGAACGATCGGGATAGGTGTAGGGCTTTAACCTGAAACTAGTTGTATCCCATACAAGAATGTGCTAGTGTGAAACACAATTGGTTAGTTGGTAATAGGATAGCCCCTCGAAATATTATTCAAGTATGGCAAGTTCGATTTCACCACCGATTAGTAAACCTCAAATAGATTGGGAAAAATGTTGTATCTGTCAATTGGTGAAGAAAGATGAAGACTTGAAGTCACCTAAGGCGTTATAACAAAACAAACTATAATGGATATAGCATGCTAGCATCAAATATCCCTTCCTTTCAGTCAATAAAACAGTTGCCTGTAATATTTGATCCAAGCCGCTTCGATGAAGGTAATGGCATAGAGGCAACATTAAGAGAGAGGCATGCATAGTATCACGAAAGTTGTCGCCTAATGTTCAAAAATACTAAAATTCAAAGAGCTACAAAAAGGGTGGCCACTAGTGACAACAGGCGATATCGTACGCTCAAAAACTAGAAGAACGAGCTTGGAAGCACAAAAGGTTTCTTGTTCACAGTAGGCACAGCCAGAAAGAAGCTCAGAAAAGCAATGCCGATAGAGCTAGATAAACGTTTGAATGATTGTCCTAGGAACATAAATGATGGCAAACTATTGGCTATTTGAGTGGCTGTGACGTTGTAGCGCAGACATGAGAGTACCACAGTTCTTTTTTTCCAGTTTCAGATCCCATCAGTGAGATCTCGTTTATTTTCCCCGTACATAGGTGGGTGAGGGTCAGGGGAGCCATCCTTCTCCGCACCTTACATCAAATCACGTTAATTATACATGTTCTTCAGACTTTAAATATATTTCATTCTTTTACATTTGATCATCATTGACGGGTTGAAATATAATCTGACAAAATAGGTCAGAAAGAAAAACAGAAGAAAAAAGACTGTGGCCATGCATCATATTAACGCGTTTAAGAGCGAAGTATTCTAAAAATAGGTTGTTTTTATATCGTTTTTGACTGATGTCATTTTAGATTTGTATTTAACATTTGAAAGATCTCCATAAAATTATTATGTTGATACTTCGAGTAAATTTATTTCAACAGCAGCTTGCTTACTTATATCGTACTGGAAATTGATGTAATGTTTTACACCTAAGAACGACGGTTAACAGGTCTTTACTCTGCATTGAAAAATATACATTTAAGCAAAAGTAATTACCAAGTTTTTCGCTTTTGCAGATGACTGTCTAAATCTTAACATAACGTTTTCTATGTCTAGCGTGGGAAATATATCAGGCTGAAATATTTTCAGGCTTTGCCAAACAGTTTTACTTACGTCACATTCCCAAAATAAGTGCAATATTGTTTCAGCTTTTTGTTTACAAAAAAGTACACAAATTATTAGGGCCCCCACACTCAGTATGTGGGCCCTATAGTAATCACCCTGTAATGTCTGACAGTCAGTCAGTCAGTCATTAAGTCAGTCAGTCAGTCTGTCTGTCTGTCTGTCAGTCCATCCATCCGTCCGTCCGTTATTTCCTTTTCTTCCATAACTTCAGTATTTCTCAATGGAATTTGATAAAACTTCATATAATGGTAAAGCTCAATGAGAAGAAGTACAGCGTGCAGGAACCATAACACTATTTTACCTTATTACGGAGTTATTGCCCTTTGTTACTTTTTTCTTGTCCGGAACATAACTTGAAAACTACTGGATGGAATTTCATATAATTTCATACAATGGTAGAGCTCATTAGGAAGGAAGTGCAGTGTACAAGAACCATAACTCTAATTTGTTTAATTTTGGAGCTAATGACCTTTGTTACTTTTGCTTGTCTGGAGCATAACTTGAAAACTACTGGATGGAATTTCATATTACTTCATACAACGGTAGAGCTCAATGACATAAAGTGCAGTGTACAAGAACCATGACTGTTATTCCCTTAATAAGGGAGTTATTGCTATCTCGGATATTGTGTTTATGGATTTGTTTTACAGATTGATGAATTATCAAGAATTTATGCTGATTTTATTTTAATGTAACATAAAGCCTTAACTGTTGGCTATACATTCCCATAAATAATCAAAAACTGACATACCGCGGTGGGAGATATAGCTGCCCTTCAGACTGCAATCTTGTTATTAATTGGCATTTCATTGGGGGCTTTTCCTGACTTTGTCAGAATTCTAGTTTTCAATGTATTTCATTTTGTACAAAAAGTCATTTGTTCCTATTATTCTTTGTAAGATTCGTATTTGAAACCATTGTGTTTTCCTATCATTTGTAACAATAAACAGTATTGAGAAAAACGTTTTCCAGTCGTTCATGTTGTAATTAGTTGAGAGTTTTTGGTTTCATTTAGTAACGCACGCAGGTTGAGAATTATGTTATACATTGTATTTGAACCATTTGTGTCCTTTAAAACGACACGAATGTATGGAGGAAACATTGGCCTGGACTTTGTAGAGGATTGTTTAAGGCTTTATTTATTTTAAACTTTCGAAATGCATTTTGAATAGCAGCAACAACTCCGCGATGCGTTAAAATGATTTTGAATTATATTTTGCATTTAGCACATCATTTGTTAAGAATATTCCATCACAATTTAAAATATCACCAATGTTATAAATTCCTTTCATAAACCAAGATTTGATAAAAATACTCTGAGATCCTACAAGTATATCATGGTAATGAAACAATGGGTAGTTTAAGATACTTTCATTTTCTACGTTGTGACTATTAATCAATTTTGAGAATGCCATAAAAGTGTAATTCCAAAAATTGTTTCAACATGTTCGTGCTAAAGTTTCGAAATAATGTTCCCACAGTGAAAAACCTTGTTTATGTCTATGTTTGTCTTAATGATTTCAGACCAGCCCCCATCTTTAGGAATTAACCTTCTTATCCATGTTGTTTTTAAAGCTTTCATAAATGCCCATTTGTAATTCCCCTTCTTAATAAGTTTTCTCTAAACCAAATGGCTTTATCTTTTGTTTTCCATTCCAAATGAATTCATTAAAAATATTTGAAAGTTCCTTAAAAAACGATTCAGGTGGATTCGGCAAAGCTAAGAATAAGTGATTGAATTTGGATATTAGTAGACCACAGTAAACCACAGTTCTTGCTTGATACGTCTTACAATAGAGAAACAGAACATCTACACGCTTTTGAAATGGAAGAAAAGGGCACGTCAAGAGACAATCAAATTCATCCTCTCGAACTATTGGCCTACATTGTAGAAAGTAAGACCAACACAGATACTCCAATTGTATTTAAGCTGACAACCTGACTGAATTATACAGAAAACGTCTCGAATAACTCGGAATTCAATTATCCGAGTCTGACATCTATGGGACAAGGCTAAAGGAAAGAGTTATGGCTAAAATACCCGAACTTGAATCTCACAAGGATGGTAGACACGTATTATTGGCATTCAAGAAATATATTGGCCCAGTTCTGTCAAAAATGTCCGCTTACACAGATGCAATAATACTAGGAAAAGGTGCGACAGTTCTCCGTAAAGAAATGACCAGACACAAGTTTACATTTGATGGCCATTTGCACGGCGATTGCATTGTCAATTCTGTTCCTTCAACACTGGTTGAATGCGTGTGTATGATTGAACATGGAGTTGACATAAAATCCCAGTTGGAATTTGGATCCTCTGAAACTGACCTTGCCATGGCACAGCTACCGCAGTACAACTGTTATGCAGATTTTAAAGAAGGTGTTTCTAGTAGTAGACATGTAAGAGATCGCGAGACCCCGTTTGCTATATTCGTGGGCATGTCAGTTTACTCAAAAACGCGCAAAAAGTATCGTAGAGATGGTACACAAGCATGGTCTGAGTATCCCTTACAAGAGTGTGCTCGAAATATCTGCACAACTTGGAGATACAGCCGTAGAACGGTTTACAAACGAAGGGATGGTTTGTCCCTCAAGTGTGCGGAAAGGACTTTTCACCACCGCGGCCATGGACAATATAGACCATAACCCATCCCCAACTGCGTCAACAACGTCATTTATCGGAACAATCATATCATTGTTCCAGCACCCAACTGCAGTCACTGAAGGTGAAAGACGAGATTCACTTTCTATACGAAATAGCGATGCAAAGAAAGTCCCGGAGTTACCCGACTCGTACACAAACATACGGCCTGCTAATTTCAAAATAAAGAATCCACTGCCTCCCAAACCGGACCCATGTTTACAGTTTAACAAAACATTTTCCACCAGTGAGGAACTCCAGTGGTTAGTGACTGTCAGGCTTACTGAAACTGCAAACTCTAACATGCAGATCAAATGGTCTGCCCATCATATATCAAAACAAAAGGGGAAGGCTTTTGAAGTTAGTCTCACCGCATTGTTACCTCTTCTTCGAGAATCAGCCCAGTCAGTACCAACTATCAAACATGTCATGAATAAGATAAAGGATACTGTCGAATTCCTTAACCCAGGACAAGTCCCAGTAGTTGCCGCTGACCAACCAATATATGCACTGGCAAAACAGATACATTGGGAATGGCCTATGGGAATGGAATGAGTACGGGGAGAACAAAATGGTAATAATGTTCGGCGGGTTACACATAGAAATGGCTGCCTTAAAGTCCATTGGAAGTCTACTCCGGGCAAGCGGGTAGAAAGAGACCCTAGTCGAAGCAGAAATTGCCACAGCATGATCAGCGGAATCATTTCTCTCAGCTGCAAGTGTCACTAGAACACGCAAGGCACACCAAATAACAGCATGTGCCCTGTACAGGCTCTTACAGGATGCATATATGCGTAACTGTCATGATCAAAGAGAAGCGAATGACGTTATTTCTACCTTTGAAGAATGGTGCCAGAAACGTTAAGCAGAAAGTACCCAGTTTCTGTACTGGTATTTGGTGCTCACAATGGAGCTTACAATCTTCTCACTAGAGCACTTTGACCTCTATCGTCAAGTAAAATCAGCATTGTTGCTCTTCTTTTTTGCCAACAACAACAACATAAACTACGCCCGCTGGCTGCCCATCCATCTCCGAGATATGTTGCCATTCGAGCGTATAAATCCTGACGTGTTTAATGAATTTCGGAATGGAAAATTTGTAGTGTTTAAGATCAAGATACCGTTCTCAGCCTTAGCTATAGACCATACCCATAAACCAGCTAACGCTGTAGTGAAAGGTGATGGCGAGGTGGGAATAACAGAAGACCCCTCAGCGCTAAGACGCTGGATGGTTGCCGGCCCCGAAGAGTGTCGTATGTGCGCAGAATATGATGAGGGATCTATGTCTAGGGAAGTTTGTGGTAGTAAAAGCCACCATAAACAAGCAAACAGCGCACAAACTTCTGTTCTTGAAAAGGTCTCCAAGCTTTTCTGTGTTATCAAGGACATGGGCAATCCCTTCAAGGAAAAACAGCTGACCTTATGAAACTTGACACAAAGGCTGTCACTACACCAGTTTCTGTCAAACTCCTGAAAGGTCATTATGATAATGGCCTCACTAATTTTGAGCTATTCATGAAAAGGCTTGAGGGAGAGGAAAATTTTACATTTTATGAGCCTATCAGGAAGAACAAGCTCGAATTCTTCGAACAAATTTCACATCCTGTGTCAAGCGTCTTGAAGCAAAAAGTACTAAAAGATGACTATCGACTCTTCACAAAACTATTCAGTTCTCGTCAGTCTAGATAATGTGACCTCCTGGAGTTTTTGGACACGAGAACCAGTCCTTCCCAGCTGCACTGAGCGATACCGGAAAGTTGCATGTATGGCAAAAATCATACTATGCTCCTATACTTGAAACAAACGTTGTATCGCCAGATGTAGAACCAGAGGGTACTGTTGTGATTTTAGATGGGTCAGCTTTCATAAATGCCATTTCACCCAAATCATCAAAAACATTCGGAGAATATGCCACGTCAGAAGTGATACCGAAGGTCCAACGAATAAGCTCAACGTATAAATAATAAATCTGACCTATTTCTCTTTCTCTCAGATAACATTATAATGGTATCTGTAGATTCTGTGGTCATTGTGAAAAAAGAGGTTGATGTCGTTTGTAGTGACAAGAACCTGCCTATAACTGATCTTTCTCCATGCAACCATGGGGAAGTGGATACGACGTTATTCCTGCATGCCAGCCATGCTGTCACGGCAGGCCATCAACGTGTCATGATTAAAGCAACCGACACAGATGTTATTGTCATTGCAATGCATGTGTTTCAAGACCTAGAGAGACATGGTTTGGAGGAACTGTGGATAGCTTTTGGCATCGGCCCCAAATTCAGATGGATACCAGTTCACGATTTGGTATAGACACATAGCCAAGAGCTTTCCAAAGGCATCCCCTTTTTCCACACATTCACAGGATGTGATGTTGTCTCTGCATTTCGGGGTAAGGGCAAAAAAAGCAGCTTGGTAAACATGGGCTGTTTTTCTAGATGTGTCAAGTGTGTTGGCAAAGCTAAGTTCCTATCAAACATCAATCTGCGATGAAGACATTAGCATGCTTGAAAGATTCGTCATCCTGATGCACGACAGGCCCAGCTCTGAAACAGATATAGACAGTGTCCGTCTAGACTTGTTTGCCCGAAAGCAACGGCCCTACGATGCCATCCCTCCAATCAACGCGAGCTGCCCGTTTAGAACAAGTCAAACAAGCCGCGTATCATCTGGGGACAATGTACTGAAAAAGAAATGACAACTGAGAGTCCTTCAGATTGGGGATGGAAAGAATGTGATGGGCAATGGAAAATTAGTTGGACGTCTCTACCGGCAGTGGCTGAAAGCTGCAAAGAGCTGACAAAATGTGGCTGCACGTAATATTGTGCTTGAAGATGCAAATGCTTCCGATTCGCACTGACCTATATAGTTGCAAATGTAATGCATAATACAGCTGTCACTGCATTGAAAACCAATGACCTGAAGAAGAACGTAGTGTTTTGTGTAGATATTGATTAAAATAACTGGACATGATTTAAACAGTATTAGGGATATTTTAATCATTTTTAATTATTGTAAATTTATTGATTGTCCAGTCAACATAGACAATGAATATGAATCAATATTCTTAAAATGTGTTCATGGGCATAATTATATATACCTTTAAGCATAGGTCACAAAATGACCTGTATCACTATTTATAACTTGAAATTGTTTGTTGTATATAATACTCGTAAATATTAGATGTATATAATTATTCCAACTATTTATAATCAAAGTCTGTGAAAAATCAGTGTAAATAATACGATATACCCCCTTGTATGACTACTGGCCTCAGCGTGGTCAAGAGGTGAACATTGTGTGGTACATAATGTCCAACAGGTAGTCAAGCTAAACAATTAATTAAACATTAAATTAAGTGATATCCGATAAATATATGCTTTTTTGTATATCCATGTGCAGTTTTGGCGGTCGCTTTGAAACATGACCAACATTGTTTTAACAAAATGTGTTCTTCGTATTCCAAAACACACATCTAGATACTTATTTTACCAACATCGACCGATATGACATTAATATATGCTATTTTGTGTATCTGCGTGCGATTATGGCGGCCATTTCGAAAAATAGACGCCATTTTGTTGCCAAAAATGGATTTCTCATGTTCTTGACAATGCATCTAGACACTTTTCTTTCCAAAATCGACCGGTATGGCAATAATATATGCTGTTCTGTATATCCCGGTGCGGTTTTGGCAGCCATTTTGAAAATGGCCGCCATTTTTGTCTGAAGCATAAATTGAGGTGGCTAACGTTTTTTTACTTATTAATACCCTACTGAGGGTATATGCAGAGTTTGTTGCTTGTATCATAAATTGAAATATTTTTTCAGTAAGGAGCCCAGCTAGAGTAACTGTAGAGCGGTCAACTCTGGCAATACAGAACGGGTACAATTCAAAGATCAGACGTTCTCCTTCCGTTTCCGGCTAGCAAAGTAGTCATCAAAGAGCATGATGACCTTCCTGTCGTCGCATAATCGAATAGAAGTGTGATGGCCAAGTGTAAAAGGGTTGACCACCAAACATGCAGTGCGTTGTAATATTGTTGGATCGTATCCCTTCTGAATGATTTTTAATACGTTTCATAAACAAAGTGTGTATTGTAAATCATATCACGATAATAGTCTTGGTATGAAATACCTTGTCGAAGGAGTGTCTTATAATTACATTTATACTTTCTAATGAGAAAGATATTTCGATAATAGAATTTAGAAAAAGTTTTACGAAGTTTGTCATACC
>JAULCE010032781.1:0-13738 GCA_032359355.1 Macoma nasuta | reverse complement strand
ATGTTTAACTGTAAATTGTCACACGTCAGGTAGGGTATATAATCCGTACATGTACAATGTGACAATGTCTTTAAACATACCCATTGAGTATATAAGGGCCTCTCTTGAGAGGATTAGCCAGATTTGCCACTTTATGCATGTGGCTCCCATGGATTTACAGTTACGTTTACGCCTATTGAGAACAATGGGGTGGTCATGAATGGGCCCTACAGAATGTTTTTTATTTGGCTATTCGTAATACTGGTAAAACATGTTTTTTCTGAAATAGGTGGCGATAGCAGTTTAGTCACGCTTGGATGCTACAGAATGTCTTTAAGCTGTAAATAACTGTATAACTGTTGAAGTATTTGACGAAGAGTGTAATAAAACGGTCTCCACAATACGTCGTGTATCTTCTTCTACTTTTCCAAACTTTGTGCAATTATCTAGCTACTTTGCATGACTGTATATTTTTTTCTGTCCTCAAAGATCAAACATTATCCCGCAGGATAAAGGCTCTCTCATCCTACAACTGATTTTGGTATACAGTGATAGTTCACGCATTGCGCTTTGATCTATATATTTTGGAAGACTGAAAACGTAAAACCCGTAATTGTAGTAACCTTTGCAAACAGCTTAGAGCTTGACCAGGCGCCGAGTAACTCGGCGTTTGATCAAGCTCCAAGCTGTTTGACACCCATAATGTACTATTTCAACCAAATAAAGTTAAACAAATATATGTAAATATGAGCAGACGACAAACAGTGCAGACGAAAATATCGCTGACGACAATTGTCTGACTTTCAAAGGATATCGGCCAAAAAGATTCAAACCACCTGCAGTACGCCCGTTTTAAGCTTAAACCATCCCTACAAAATGTGTCCTGATATATTCAAAGTGTTAGCAGGTTTTTGTTTTATTTGGACGGTGCTTTGATAAAGATCTTGTACAAACAGAAACTATATAGTTATTTGCCGGTAACGATTGGGTAGTGTCGCAATCTAAAACTATCTCATACACCCATGTAAAATAACCACCCGACAATCACGCCATTCATACCGGCATTATTACCTACGAACTCTTAGTAAACTTTTACTTGTCTATCATAAAACATTTATTAGCATATTGGTAGTTAGTCATTTAGTCAAAATGCAAACAAGTCATCTCCAGTCATTTGAAGCGAAACTTCTTCCATTTTTGACAAAGTGACATACATTTGAGGCAATATGAAATTAAGTTGGGACGAAATGAAATCATGTTCGGGCAAAACTAAACTGGTGTTCAATATCCTTAAGTCGTAACGATTGGGACGAAATGACAATGGGGCGAAACATAAACGACATTTTTTAACCTATCTCTGAAAAAGTTCTAACGCAACCTTGATCTTGACACACAAATCAATTTTAGTTATGTTTAAATGCTTTCTTTGCAATATTTAAGCTGAATGTGTGATTGTAGTTTGCCTGATTTTGCGATTTACGACTTTATAACATTTAATTGATATCGAAAGGATAACATGTAAATTCGTCTCCTTTTTTGCGCCGGGAAATACAGCGTCCTTTATACGCCCTTATGTTAAGATTAAGCTGCTTCGCGAGAGGAAAACACATGATCGCAGATATTATTCTTTTACACATTTCCGTCCTTATCTGAAAGGAACTATGTTTTCAGAACTTCATTATAAAATTGTCCTCTTTGCTACAATGTCAGGTCCGACGTCCCTTCAAATTTAAGTTATTATGGCTTTTTGCAGCGCTGTTTATGAAGTCACAACGCAGTCATTACGAGGACAACACAAGGACACTGGATGATCAAATCAAGGGATAAATAATGTCTTTTCAGAAAGATTCTTTATGAAACGTCTTAAAATGTACTAAAGTTGTGCTTTAGAAAATCGTTGTGACCTATTGTTTTTCGGGGTGTAATTTTGCAGGGAGTGTTTTAAGAATACAGCATATAACTTTAGCAAGTATCTTTTAATAATCTCTTGATAAAAAAAAACTGGGCAGCGATGAAAATGAATAATGCACAAGGGGGTTATGTCTCAAAAGAAAGGGAAGCTCATGGAAGAGCATACAATACAGACCTTGACTATACGTTGAGTGTTCAACGCATCCTTTGATCATGGTATATATGTTAAAACACTTTACTGAATCAATAAAGCTTATTTCTATTGCTTTAAACTATAAACCATCGAGTGTCAGTAACTTGATAAAACTGGTATGTTTTGTATAGCATTTCTATGTGTTCCTTTTTGCATTATGTGTTACATACGGAAACATACCACAGGACATCTCATCACCCGTCCAGAGTCCATCTTCTCCACACGTTCTCGTGGACGGTCCTGTGAGACTTAAGTTGGAATGACACTCGCCTTGTACTACCGCTCCGTACAACCATGTCTTCTTCTTATCTAGGGTAGTGGAACTTGATCCGCTGTATGTGTAAGACCCCCCGGCTAAATTCCCAAGGTCGGCACATTCTATTCTTATGCACGATGGGATATGATCCCATTTTCCAGTTGAAGAGCAAATCATGAATGACTGACGAGTAGTATACCCCTGATCACAAAAAACATCAACTATTGTATTGCCTGGAACCTTTCCTGAATCGTAAATTGAGCCATTGCGGAAGGTGAGTTTTATATTTGACCCAAACAGAAACGAGCAAGTACTCAATGAACATTCTGGCCCAGTCCCGGACCATTGTAATGTTTCCAAACATTGCCTTGTTCTATTCTGTTCAGATGCATACCCAAATGGGCACTCCCATGTCACGGTGTCATCGACAGAATACTGGTCTTTTAAACAGTGAACATAATAGCCATTGTTGATATTGTTTGGAGTGTCACAGTATCTTCCTGAAACTGAAATATTAAAAGAAAATGCTGTTTTTCAATAGAAATAATTAAACACAATATCTATATCATACTCTCAAATTATTGTCCGTTGACTATTTTTCCCGAATTACCGCAATTTTTATTTGTAAAGATTTAGATGCGTTTTGTCTAAAATACGACTGACAGGACATTGGTGTTTTACACACTGAACATAATGAACAGTAATGCTACTTTCAAAATATATATGGCTTCCATATTCGTTTACATTTAAGATTTAGGTTTCGTTTTAAAACAGAATTTTAACGGAATATTGACTGTGTACATTTTGAATATAATAAACAAGATGGATATCGTCAATGGTGACACCCTATCTTATTGTAAAAGATGTAATATAGTTTATAGTGTTTCGTTATGCACGATATGTTGGTAGGTTACACCCTGTCGATAATAAGCACAAACTATTGTACTCAAAATGGAAAATCTTCTTTCTCCCTGAATCACTCGTTATTTCGTTTATTTTTGATTAAGTTTGAGAAACAACAAACCGAACGGATTATGTTTTGTACATTCTAATATAATGATCGTTGATCGATCAAATTTAAAGTCTAGTTGAAACAAATATAAATGGAACCTTTACATGTTACTCCCTGATGATAAAATCTACTTGCTTGAAAATAAAGCGAAACTGTAGATACTTTAAAGAACAAATAAACTGAACAGAATATTGATTTATACGCAATTTGGACATAACGTTTGATGATACCGTCGAGAGTAGTGCTACTTAATTTTGTAAATATTCGATATATTTAAGATAAAGTGTGGTATTGAAAAATGATAATAGCAGAAACAATGATTGGAATATTTGAACGTTATTCCCTGAATATATGAACTAAATTTTTGATTAGATTAACATGAGTGAAACAAATATCCACAATTTTTTTTTTCTTCTAAGATTTATGTTTAGTTTAAAACATAAATTTGACTAAACTGAGTTCGATATAAAGAGATTCGACTGTGTATTATTTATCAGGGGCCTGTTTCACTAATGGTAGTGTGAGGTATTGTGAGGTAAAAAGAGAACTTCACCAAACTTAAATCATTGACCAATAAATAAATTCGATATATAAATTTACGATTGGCCATCAATAAGTCATCGATAGGTCATCCGTAATGTATTTACAATCCAAAGTTGATAGCCGCTTTACAAGTCACTAAAAGCTCGATCTGGTGAGAAAATATTAATTATACATTTTCAGGCATAATCAATCAAATTAACGCGTAACCGCCTACACTGTTGTTCCATAGAATTATCTCTTATTGTTTGAGTGACGCATGAGATATTGAAGAAAACCAGTGCCGACGCTTTCGAAAACACCCTTTTTCTAACAAGTAATGTTATCTGTTATATTCATATTCTTTAATTTTATCAATCGGACACTTCGATGCATATAGTGAAATATCACTTGTGTGAGTGTGTTATGTCTTTTATTACTATCCGGTTGAAAATCACTAAGAAATCCCACCTATTCTCCTATACATGCGCTTTAAAATCGAAAGGAGCACCGCGGTTCGAAGCAAAAACAGTGGAGCCCGATTGTCCAAACCCTACCATGGTGTTTGATCCGGATCTGCACGGTTTGCCCATCATCAGAACTAAGATATTGAGCAGACAATTTGAGACATCATGTGTCAATCTGAGTCCCAATGTTTTGCAATATCTAATTGGTAGTTTTGCTTAATCATTAAATCACGAAGGAAAGTACAGTGGAAGAAAAAATTGAAAATGGCTCGCAGCTTCAGATAAAATTTATCGTAATCATCCTAAGAGTTATACACCGAATATAGATAATCTGTACAAACAATAATGATCAGACGCCCATATACTAGAATATTCAAAAGAGATCATTGGAACCCAAAAAAGTGCGTTTTGGATGAAAACGGTGCACTGCATTCTGTTGGAGAGAATGGCCCCACCGAGACATTTACTGATCCACACCTAGATGATGGTTTCAATCCTACTCCTTTACCACCATTAAGTGGAGACGCCTTGATGTGGAAGAATCTCTTTTATAGAGTATTGCAATTTACAATCAAGTTATATCATCAATAACCCGATGAATGCCCAAGGACTTTATCTGATGAACATTGTATTTGGTAACCCAACAAATCTCATTAGTCCCAGGCTCTGTTCCTTGGAATGATGAGATCAACCATAGCAAAAAGATACTAAAACTCTGTTACTTTTTCGAATGAATAGATATGTAACAATTATCAATTAACTCACACGTGTCATTAATCTCTTTAAACAACATTCTCAGACTTTATGAGAGAGGTCATAATGACATGCATAGTGGTTCTTCATAAAAAAAGTTTTTTTAAATAAAATACAATACAATACAATACTTTTATTTAGCATTAAGCAACATATGTTGCTTCTAGCACACTTTAAACATAGAAAATAGGTTGCAGTATGAATACATGTAAAAAAGACTACAGAAAGAAATACTAAGAAAAATATATCTTAATTTATAAATTACCATTGAAAGTATCGTGAAGAGCCTTTGGAATGTAATTATAATTAAAGAATAACAACAGTGCATCGTCTAGTTGTTTCCAAAAGCCTCGTATGTGCCGTTTTTAAAATAGTACATAGGTGATTTGGGGAAAAATGGTCTGTGTTCGTCGAAACAGAAAGCAACTACCATATTTACAACAAACTTGCATTTGCATCATTTATATACGAATAGTCTTCAAAACCACATAAGTGACATTGTTGAGAAATGACACATAAAAACTGACCAGAGATGGGCTGTTCATGATCACAAACTTCTTCTCAAACATATCTGAAGCTGCGAGCCATTTTCAATTTATAAATCATTGATGTTGGTGAATTAATAAATACAAGTCATGCATGAATGATATTCAGGTCAGTCTATATATACACTGTTTTCCAAGCCCATACGGCATTTTTTATATGATTATGAAATCGTAAGAAAACAGGAGTTTAGTATGCACCATTTTGTTATATATTCTGCAAAACTGACAGTATTAAATACATAAAAACCAGTTCATCTGCTGTGAATATAATTAGACATATTGCCAATATCTTTAAATGTATGCTTATGTAAGATTCATTTAATGAGTAGCTTTTTGTAATATCTAGCAGTTGAAACAGTTAACATCTGTTCTATACCTACTGTTTTTTTAAACAAAAAAGCTGAATTTGCGTCTTTACTAAATGTACCCCCATAAGTGCCCCTTTTTCCGAGAATATGGCACATATATTTAAAATCTGAATTATGAAAATTTCATTGGTCACGAAATTAGAATTGTAGAGGGGATCACTTTGGTAGTATTTTTTTCTCTAAATTTTGTTAGGATTAAGTCCAGATGAAAATTTATGTGATAATAGTTAATCATACTGATTTAAAAAATATCAGTGAGTCCCACTTAACACTAAAAGGATTTAAAGAACCCCAAGTTACAGTATATGACTTGTGATGCACACGAAAACGAACCACTTTTCTGTAACATTATTTACTTTAAAAACGTTGTGGGAAAACAATAAAATGCTTCATTTCCGACAATGTTTTTTGACACTCAGACAGTATATTCACTAACTTTTAAGAAAATCGGACGATATCTAAAAATGAAAAAGATGACATTTTCAGCAGAAGACAATTTTCGCAGCAGGCGAAGGGTTAAAAACATTCAAGGAAATGGAGAATTTAATTCTCACAAGCAAATGTTCCGCTTTCCTCAATGTTTTTGATAAGCATCTACTACAGTGGTGTTATGTGGAGTTAGGAGTTAAGGATTTATAATAACTCTTAGCCTGCTACGAATATTGTCGTCTGTTGAAAATGTCATCTGCTAGATTTTTAAATATCATCTGATTTTCTTCAAATTTAGTGAACCTATCGTCTGAGTGTCAAACAGCTTGGAGCCATATCAGACGCCGAGTTACTCGGCGTCTGATCTGGATCCAAACTGTTTATATACCTTAGTCGCGAATAGCAGGCAAAGGGTTAAATAGTGTTTTAAGATTGAAAATTTCTTTCTTACAAACTCATGTTTGTATTTAAGAAATTGTTTGTCTAGAGTAATGTGGAATATGGGGTGTCCTGGGGGCAATGATAAATGTGAGCAGCAAATTACATTGTATTTTGCCTGCATATAACCTTAAGTTTACATCGTTTGGAAAAATAACAAACCCTATGTCCTAAGCCTGATTACAATTATGTGTAAGAAATGGCTGGGCATGCACAATACAATATGAATTTTTTGTCAAAGCACCCAACATAGTGTCATTAATGAGATGACAACAAATTTTAATTAGATCGGCCAACTCAATGGTTCAGTGGAAAAATGTAAATTTGGATGGTGAATAGTGCATACCTAAATCTATTCAAAGTGCTGCTAAGCCAGAATCAATTACACCATTTTACATGTGTTCAGCACGTCAATACGCCAGCAGAGTGCATTTCGGTTGCCTCTAAAACATGTAGATGATACTTTTTCGAATAACTTGAATGATCTTGTTTTACACATTTTGATTTCTTATAGAGTACATGTTCAGCATAATGACTTTTGCATTACACTTTCCTATTATTGCATTGTTACACATTGGCTGCAGGTGATTTTAAAATATTGTAGGACATTAAGCAATTGCCCATTAAGAACAATGGCTCCGTTTCATTAATTATTACCAAAATAATGATTATATATGATTTTCACAATTTTCTTCTTTTACACAAAATGGTTTCATTGTGATAGAAATAAACCAAGCGTTGACATAATTGAAAATACATGCGAGGTGGAAACAATATCTATATTTAGCTTCCCCTAACTAACGGTAATGTCATTGGCAAACGAAAAACTGTATTTCTTTAAAATCTGTAATGAATTGTATGTATAGAAGTGTAAACAACAGTTTCCGACCTGTCGGGACAGGGTGTAGATTCTAATATACCGGTTATTGGTACCAGCTTCGCAGAAATGATAACTCTGTGGTATACACTTAATTATATCATAAATGACGTCGCCAGCGTGATATAACCGAGTTATATTATTTTCGAATTAATAACTAGTGTGATAACAATGGACGTGGCGTCATTTTGAATAGCCTTAAAATAAGCACACTTTAAAGCGACGTTATATGTATTTAACGCTATTAATCGTCGCATTGGAAAAGATAATAGAAATAGAATATAACATTCGTGGTCTCGATTACTTGAAAATGAAAACAACTCTCCAATGCTTATCAATTTTAGAAAACTCGTTTTATAAATTCCATATTGAAGGACCACTTATGCAATATCCTCTATATATATTTTACGTTTTGATGGTACTTAAAACCATGAACGGTTCCCTCATATTAGATATTATATACTGAGGCGAGTCTCTTTAAAACAAACAGTTGTATTACCTGATATCCTATATAAATCATATGCATGATTCTGTGCTGTTATATACGAAATCAATCGTTTGTTCTGAAAGCAAACTGTTACATAATTATGAAACAATTCGAACTGCTCAAGAACTGTAACTCTCTCGCGCTATTACGTCATTGGAATTTCAAAATGTTTTTTAGATGAAACACATAAACCCCTTAAATCTTCGCTCGTTACTCAAATATCCGGCCAGCTGCCTTTTTCAAGAATAACACCAATAAATACAAATTACTACATATATATTGGCTGTTCTCAACTGTTAAAAACGTCAAACCGCGCCACTTGTCTTGCGTCTTTTACTTTGCAGTCTAGCGGCCGGTCTGCCTTCGGTTTTTTGCTCGCCTGTACAAAGTACAGGAGGAGCTTATGTCATACCTCCAACGGCGTTGTCGTTGGCTTTTGTTTTTTTTCTTTTTTTGTATTAATTTGTATTCCATCATATACAGTAAATTGACATTTACATATCGAGGGTTGAGCGCAAAACTGTAGTAACTACATGTTTTTTTAAACTTAACTTATGTTCATCTTTCTGTCCTTTTTTTGCATTCTACACAGCCCCATAAAACCAAGAACTTACACTCTCACTCTTTAAAAAAATACACCCTATTTGTAAAATAGTAGTAAGTCACAGAAAACAATTATTTTCCTGCAAAACTGTAGTAAGTCAGTTTCATGTGAATTACTACAGTTTAACAGGAAAATAGTCTTTTTTGTATCGAAAATATTATTACTGCAAAAAGGCAGTAAGTCCCAAAAGTAGAAATCATGGGTCACTATAGTATGACACTTAAAATGCCTTAATACTTCTTCCTTAGCCTTAAAAATAGAATAAATCAGTTTCCTACAAATTTGTTAAAAGTTGACTTGCTGCTGTTTTGCAGGGAAAAAGTAGATGAAAATCAAAACATTTTTACTGCAAGAGTGTAGTATGTCTTATTTATGACATCACCATTGTCCTATTTGTGACATCACAAATTACAAATGATGTCATTATTCAATATTGCTCTCTGAGAAATGGATTTCTTCAACCAAAACTGCTGAAAATGGATTTGTGAGAAGCATCTTTGAATACCAATCCGACTATGATGGTTTAGTTAAATCTGTTGATCTCTTGAAGAATTTTCGCCAATTGAATGTCAATGTGCACAAGAATCTTGACCCTTCAACACTTTGACATGATGGCATTCCTATCAAAAAAGATAAATACTTTTATCTTATGTGGCTGTGCAAAAAAGGAATTATTCCAAGCGTACACCATGTATTCTTTTGTTACTTCCACACAAAAATTAGGTATAAAGTATCATGATGAAATTAAAGATTTGTTAACACTTTACTCCACAAGTTATTTTAGACTTATCCACAAGGAAAGAACTTGATGAAAAAAATTGAAAACCTAGGCAAAAGAAATTGTTTTTAATTGTATTGAAACCATTGTAGAAAATGGATCATTGTTATGCTCGTTTAATGCTCCATTTCCTACAAATTTTCAACAGTCATCTGCCATGTACAGTGGCACTAAAAAGGAAAGGTTATGGATCTGACTGTATGGTAAGCAAGTATGTACATTTAGCCATACATCCTTTCCTATTTTTAGACTAATCAACAAGGAAAGAATCTGATGCAAAAAAATTAAAATCTAGGCATTTTTTAATTGTATCGGAGCCATTGAAGGGAATGGAGCATTTGTTTTGTACAAGCAAGGATTTATTTCCAAAACTGTTTTTAAAAGCCATCAGTTACAGAGGGGCTTTAAGGTGCTTCTGTGGAGGAAGAAGCATTGTAAAAGGCTTATAAAAAAACTGATGCTACATTTTCTAGGATGTTTTCAACATATTTAAAACTCATATTCCTTTGCTAGCTATATTTGTCTTTACAGCTTCTTTCCTTGTGGATAAGTCAAAATATATTTGTGGAGGAAAGGGTTAATATTCCGACACAAATTCCCCATTTATTTGGAGACAGTGCCTACTTAAGACTAAAAGTGCTATCACATGAGGATATCACACTATAGACACCAAGGAACAATATCTAAATGGTAGTTGATGAACTAATATAATAAGATTGTTCAAGTTTTGAACCGCAAAGTACTTTCAAGTACTTGCCTTAACTGAATACTAAGTATTGTATGATGTCAATATAATCAGGGTGTTGTCATACACTTTATGGCAAAATCTACCAGGAATTTGTGACATCATGGTTTTCTTTATATGAAAAAGGGAATCTTACATATGTGTTTATTTAATATCATTATTGTAGGCAATATTCAATATGGCATATTACCTAGTATATTTAACAAGCATTTTCTTTTAAAATGTATCCCCCGCCAATGATGGCGTGTTCGTGATTGTTGGCTTGTTTGTGAATGCATGCCTACATGTTGAATGTGCAATTGACCTGCACATTTCTTCACACAAGAACAAAGGGCATGAACAGATATCTGACGAATTTACCAATCCAAAAAAGGTTTCAGGAAATTCTACCAGCTAGTTATTGAGAAATGGCTGCAGACGTGGATTTTTTTAATAAATCGAGGGCAATAACTCTAGGGCAAACTGTCCGATCCAAAGAAAAATGGACAGGCATCATCGCAGTAAGTTGGTTCATATTCATTTCAAGTTTTATTGTAATTCTACCAGCTAAAGTTACTAAGAAATGGCTGCAGACTTGGATGTTTTAATAAATCAAGGGCAATAACCTTACGGAAAATTGACGATTCCAAAAGAAAAAAGGACAGGCAACATCGCAGTATGGTGGTTCATATTCATTTCAAGTTTTATGAAATTCTCAATAACAGCTAGTTACAGAGAAATTGCTGCAGATGTTGATTTGTTTATAAATCAAGGACAATAACTCTAATGGAAATTGACCAATCAAAACATTTTTGGAGAGGCATAATCGTAGTATGTTGGTTCATTTTTATTTCAAGTTTCGTGAAATTCTACCTACTAGTTACTGTGAAATGGCTTAAAAATATTTTCGAAAAAAAGGGCAATAACTCAAAGGAAAATTGACCAATAAAATAATTACAGGCATCATCGCAGTATAGTGGTTCATATTTATTTTAAGTTTCATGAAATTCTACCAGCTAGTTACTGAGAAATGGCTAGTGACGGACGGATGCACGTACGGAATGACGCACACAGTCCGTACAACCACAGGCTACCTTGTGGAGTTCACCAACATGTCAAGTCGGTAGCTGTGGGGCTCAGTAGAGTCATTAATCTGTCCAGTCGGTGATTGTGGGGGATAACAACAAGTTTGCAAATACTGATCATAAACAAAAGCTTATATTAGAACCTGTATGAATTATAATGGTTTTTCGGATGCCTGATCCAACTTATGAGCATAATACAATATATACCAGGTCTAATCACTTTGTCTCGAATGCATCATTCTGACCAGGGCCTACATTGTTTGCTTGGTATGGATAATGTTCATGACTGACAGATTAACAACGCAGATGATGCCAAATGTTACTTGTTCATTGTATTAATTATACTTTCCGAATGTATGACGCAGTGTAATAATTAAACAAAAACTGGTATGTTACATTTAACATGAAAGTAATGATTTTTCGGTTCTGTGGAAATTTTCTGGAAAGCCAAAGACTGTATGTTGATATACCCTTTGTTTGAGACACTGCTTTTGAAACAAAATTATATTCAATTGGTGAAAGATACTTAAAAACTTTAAAACCAGTGGCAGATGTTTTCTTTTTATCATCTTTACAGTCTGGAATCAAATCAAGTCTCCTCAAAACAAAGACACTGTAATGAGCTTATACATCTATTTGACGCTTAAACTGTAACTCAGGTGGGAAAACCATAGTTTGCCCTTTTCATACAACACAAAGCTGTTGTTCTAAAAAAATATTTAAAATGCAGACTCTGAGTTTAAAAAAAAGTCTATTTTATTGCCTAAAAGTTATAAACTAATTAAAGGTAACCATGTTCTATTATAATTGTGAAATTATTTTGTTTGTAGAAATGCACCCACCTTCTTTAACATGGCCCCTGAAGTTTGGAAATCATAAATTGTAATGAATACAGCACTCTGAGACCTGTTTAAGTTTAATTTTTAAAAATAACATTTTAAAGGGCTTTGCTTGATTCTCTTTATCAAACGTAAAGGTGTTGGCACTGCTTTGATAATCAATTGAAATATAATGAAACCTCTTTTAAAGATGCCACTCGTTGAACAGGTATGGTTTGAAACAAATACAGGTGGTGTTAAATTCAGGACTAAGTAGCAACTTTTTCCATTACTTTTAGACTGCATTAAGCAGCAATTTGCCTTAATTTTGTAAAATTAGTTGCCTTTTAGACGGCTGCTACAGACAGATTTGACTATATCTTTATTACCTATATATATTAATCATTGAATGCAGCATTGTGTGTATAAGTATGGATCTAGCACTCTTAAATATTAGCTGTAGATTATCATTTAAACATTTTCATCTGTGTTATAGAAAAAACTGTCCAAATATTCTGGTGATAACTAATATATGAGTGCAAGGTCACTACATACAACTGAATAAAGACACGGCTGGTCTTGTTAAGTCATGTTTAGATATAATCTCATTAATTTCTTTGTTCTTTTCTCACAAAAAGCTGTGATTCTTTTCATGAAATAAAGAAAACCTTTAAAAAAGTTGACTAACTACAGTCTTGCAGTCAAACGAAATATGAATCATGTTTAGTTATAATCTAAACAAAGTTAATATCACCATTAGTTTCTTTGTTCTTTTCTGACAAAAACCTGTGATTTTTTCATGCAATGAATGAAATAAATTAAAAAAAATAAATAAAAAAATGTTGACTTACTACAGTCTTGCAGTCAAACGAAATATGAAATAATTACCAAAATTTTTATAAGTTTTTGTTCCGAAATCTTTTTTTCAAGATTAGAAAAAATATTTGATTATTTTCGTCAAATTCGATTTGGTCTGTTTTTGATCGCACCAATATTCCCTTTGTTCTATGCTCAATTATTTCGTTTAAATTTGTGTTGTTTCCTTTGAGGGAGTTGACAAGTTCTTCAGTTTCATCTTTTTCTTTGTTGGATGCGATATCGTTTTGTATTTCTTTTATTTCTGAAATAAAATTGGTTTCCTTTTTCTTTTTCTAGTTTTGATTTTTTATGTATATTTTATTGTTTCGTTTCTGATTGTGACTTTTATAAGCTTAAAGATGGTATTTTGGTTGACATTTTTGTTGATCATTGCTGTTTCTTCAATGGCTTTTTTAATCTTATCTTGATATTCAGAGTCATTGAGTATACTATTATTGAGTTTCAAAACACCTGGGCTTTTACAAAATCTAAACTTAATGTTACCAAAGAATGGTCTGTATCACGGACTTATATAGAATGGACAAGCAACTCGGCTTATCTGAAAAATAATTGCCGTATAATAGCGCCGGTCGTAGAGGCGCTTTCAGTGAAAGTTTGCTGCAGATAAGCGTGACTT
>JAULCE010032670.1:0-12887 GCA_032359355.1 Macoma nasuta | reverse complement strand
CTGATTCATTTTCATTGAAGCTTTTCAGTGGAGTCGGAATGTCAACATAGATAAACCGCTTATTATGTATAATCACATACTTTTAAAATGCTTTTGACAAGTTGGTGTAAATACAGATGCATTTTATCATGATATTGACAGACCATATGAATGCACCTGTGAACAAATGAAATTATTACGAGCGTTGTCCTTTTATTTGCCATTACCAAATGATGTGTATAAGCTTCATTCGTACGTTTCTAGGGTCGTCGGAAAGAACTTTATAAATAATGTAGTTACAGCTTATTTTCAAGCGTGCAGAGTTAACTTTTACACCTTCATTAACTTCCAACTTTGTACATCGACATAAAAAGGACAGCACCGACAAGCCCAAAAATTGGCTGTGATCTTTATATAGTGTCGGTGTGGACAGGCCTATTTTAAAAGTTAAGCTTGTTACGGATTACGCCATGTATTATTAAGCAAGTGCATTTGTGGTGTGTTATGTTGCATTTTTATTTTGTTTGAAATAATATATAATGAAGATGCCCGGTAACACTGACAGTGTAACGTATGTTAGTGCAATATTAGATTACAACTTCTTTTATGACCTCAACATGTAGTGTAAAAACTGTGTACGACCACATCAGGTGAACACAGTCGTGTGTATTTTCACGACGTCATACTGTTAAGGATGACGATACAAGCTGTATTAATGCACTGACCAGTGTGTGCATTCAGAGTTAATTTGCTTACATTCTCTTCGGGCGGCTGTGCGCTTTGTGTTGCGTGTCCTGCTAGATTTTTCTATTTACTTTTAGAGACAATTAATGGTCATTATGTAGTGAGACGTCATTTGACTATCTGCAGTATCAATCATTGCTTTAACATCACTACTTTTAATTATGTAAATGCTTAACCAATGAGAAGAATATATAAGCTCAGTTTCCGTTCTACTCCTTATTCGCATGTGAATATGTATATTATAATATTTTTTGATATTCTATCTATTCTACAAATATGTTAAACTGAAAATCAGATAAGACACCGCCTTTTAAGACAATGTCTAATAATGGACTTCAATTTATTGCAACAACGTTAAAACATTGGTTTTATTTCCTGTATTATAAAATGGGTTCAAAGATTATGCAATTATATAAATTCTTAAAACTTCGAAAGATCTATGCTTTTTAAAAGAAATAACATTTACGGTTGACGCTGTGCTGAAATCGTGGGATTATAATTTGTTCGAGTCTTCTGATTTTCCAATTAAATTCGTATATCGGGTTATTCGAAATATTGTCAATATGTCTCTTCTTTCGACACGTAGCCACAAAACAGATACATATACCTGTTGATTTACTTTTTATAGATTCAAGTATGTCTTCAACTTAACCGACTTCAAAATAACAAGGTTCGAATACTATTTGAAACGTTGATCGAATCCAAGTTGGCACGTAGCTTTGGCATTTACTAGAATTTTTTATTATGTAACTGTACGTGCTATGATAGTTTGGGCGATATAGAAACATCATTTAAATATGTGTCAATGTCTGGAGAAAAGGGGCTTATGGGACTGTAAACAGTATAGACCCAGATCAGCCACCGCGTTGGAAACGCGGTGGCTGATCTGAGTCAAAACTGTTTCCAGTGATGAAAAACCAAATAGCGTTGATTCTGACGAGTTTCAAACAGTGTAAATCCTGGTCCGTATGCCACATTGTTAAAGCAGCTGCTGGTCTGGGTCTACTTTTTTGATAGTCCATAAGCCCCTTTTCTCCAGGCACTGACACATATGATCATTTCCACCATGCATATAGATGTACATTTCATATCTTCGATAACAAATGGCTATTAAATAAACCTTGCGGGAAATGGAACAAAATTGGTGCATTTCTTTCTGCTATATATAGAGGATATTGAATGAGTGTGTTTAGTACTGAATTTATTGAACGAGTTGGATAAATTGGATAATTAAATATAGTTTTATTTAACGAGTTCAATAAATTCAATTCTAAACACACACGAATTTGATATCCTCTTTATCACAATAACACCCGTGAAGCATTTTATGGAAGAAAATTGTATTTATGAAGTCCAGCAGCCCTATATATTTTGCGCTAAAACGTTGACGTTGTCTGTGACACCGTCATCAACATGACTTCATTTGGTATCCTGCTATATGCAGCGCTCGCTGAAACACAGGGAAACTTTACACTGTGCCGTACGAAATATATTCACTCCCAGACAATGCCATCCGATTTTTACGGCACTGTGATATGTGCAAGGATTTGTGATAAATATATATTTAAAATCTTCCAATTTATTTCCTTTCATTTTGAATGAATTATGTCTAGCATTTGAAGAAGAGGATTCCATTCATCTATAGGTATAATCATCAACACTAATACTGCTTTATAATGCACACATCAAAAACTTACATCAAACTTGTTTAATAGAATTTACATGTCTGGCCCAGTTGATAGTTGTTTTAATCCACTAATTCAATTTTCAAAATACACATCTCATAGGCAACCAGTGGCAGCCACATTTTGAAATGGTTTTCAATCTGTAGAAATATTTGATACATATAATTCATAGTTAGTACAGATAAAGTCCCAGTATCTATGTCATGACTTTTTGTATGTACATATATGTTTGCCATGTACTAGCTGATCCCAGAGAAGACTATTAACATATGCATTGCGATTTGACACATGAATAGTCCACATTGTCTACAAAATGGCACAGTCCATTTTCTTTGATTTAGAAGGCTCAATGTATTTGCCACTAACCTGCTTTATTGGGTTTCTTCTTTTTGTCTCCATATTTCTTTCTGCCTTTTGCATCTTTTTTTGTTTTATCTGAAATTACAAGCAGATAGATGTCCATGATTATTGTCCCTCTAATATATGATTACATCTCAGCCAATTAACACCCGAGCAGATTTAAAAACCCTAAAAAAAGTACCCGGACACTCAAATTCAGATTAAATTAGTTAGCCAATATTTAATTTCTGTCTTGTGCATGGCTATCCCAGAATATCAACTATTTCTGCACAACATGCATTCATCTAGAACAATAATCTACATGTACAGTGGGAGAAAAGCTATTGTTTACTGTTTTAATGCTAACATAAGGCAAATGAGATGCAAATAATATGCAAATAGTTTTTAAAGCTATTATCACTATGCATTTCAATCTTCTAGGAGCCTCATCAAATGCCCAGTAACTTGTGTCTGATATGACTTCAAACTCTTTGCACAGGTTGAAAGTACACTGTTTCTAACATGTATAAGAGGAAAGAAAAGAGTTTCTCCCACTGAAATATTTCTTATATATATTTTTGGATACATGTAATTACCTGACTTGATGACCCGATATATTTTTGGATATATGTAATTACCTGACTTGATGACCCGTTCCTTTTCTTTTAAGCACTCTGTTTTATCATCTGAAATACATACAAGATATTATTGTAGGTATTGATTAGTTGTGACCTCGATGGCCTAATTGTTATATATTGTCACGATTCTTAAACTGTCCAACTTTGATAGGTCGAGCTCGCTAAGCTCAAACTCCCGTTTAGCTCAAACTGAAACAAAAGTCCCGGAGAGACCAAATTGATTTCCAAATATCAAGCAATATGGCTCCAGATCAGACGCCGAGATACTCGGTGTCTGACCTGGACCCCTACTGTAACTTTGTAACTTTATCGACAAAATATTATCATATGCACTAGGTCTTGGAATATCGTTTCGTTCAAACTTCAGTTAAGTCAAACAAATTTTGAGATACCCAAGGTTTGACTGTTGTATATATATTAGGGCTGAACAGCTAGCATGCAACCGTCAAAATCAACTGCAAAGAGTTGATAAATACTAAAAATGTCTAGAGAAAAATTGCTTTCCATACTCTCCAGATAGAATATTCTGAACTTAATAAATTGTGAAACTTTTTTTCTTCAAATCATGCAACTGAAATCAGCTTTCTTATTCTCTTCAAAGACTCACAGCCATGATATATTATAAATATATGTTTCAACAATACACGATACTGCGATATTAAAACATGAAGCTGTAAATCTTACCAGAAATTACAGCAACAACTGCTGGGAAATGGCCTTGCTTTTTCCAAGGAGCCAAACATGGGTCACCGACACTGAAAAGGTGTTCTCTGCCAGTGCCAGCGAGAGATTCCCCATCAACAGTCTGTATTTCTCCAGCTCGAAACAACTCTGATAGACCATCAGTGTCATCATATCGCACAACGATCCATGTTTCTGTGAAAAATTATAAAAACATTTTTTTAAAGAAGGACAATTGGATGTGTTAGTCACAGAAAAGTAATCCATTTATAATTAACGTTGAACAAAATTAATGCTTGTTGAGACGTTGGATGACGTCACGTTATCTATCATTTGACGTCAAATTCCCGATCAGCCCCAGATCTGGGTAAGGGAATCTCTAAATCGGCCCTCGATTAGAGAATAGGCCTCAATCTGGGAATTGGCCCACAATCAGGGAACAGACCTAGATCTGAGTCTTACATATATGTTTGACATAACAGTTACTAATCATAAGGGTAATGGATCATATGTTTTTGACTACATGGGATATATAAACAATTAAAAAATTAACAAACAACTTCAGAAACATGTTCAAAGCTTATATTAATGTGTTCTTGTGATTTAGGTCTAATAATTAAATTGCTCAGCAAATCGGCATGACAACGCCGATATTATAGCCTTTAGCTAGCTTGGATGGTATAAAAACGATCACGGTCGACACATCCTGGGGCCGAAACGACTCGACATGCATGAATTAGTTTGTGCATGCATTCATTTAACTATTCAAAATATGATCAGTACGGTCCGATTCTTTTGCATGATCTCCATGCATTATACGCAATATTTCAATAAACAATATATAGTTCACTTTTAAATGAATTTATGAAATTACATCGACACCGTTGATCGTCAAAATGCCATGCATGCATGCGTTGATTCAGAATGCACTTACCATTATCAAAAGACCTGGGCCGAAACACTGATCGTTTAGACATGATCGACTGATGCCCTTGATCCACAAGATAAACGTTACGACCCTCGACAAACGTGTGTAAATGTAATATTAATATAAGTTTGGAACTGTTGTTTACTTGTTCGATTGTCCCGCGTGCATCCGGTGCGCGACCCGATTTCCGGTGTAAACAGACTACAAATAGTTTCGGTACAGGGCACAATATTTCCATAAAATTGGAACAACTTAACTAAACGTTCACTCATTGTATATATCTAATATTTTTGGATGACAATAGTTTTGTTTCGGCGCCTCTGTTTCCATTTTTACTCATGGATGTATAAGTCTGATTCGTGTATGAATACATACGTTAACAAAAGTAGGTCAGTTAATTTGTTTACATCAGTCAGCACGCTAGCTAGCTGGTATCATTTAGTCCATTATAAGGGTATTTGTAATAAATCTGGCGAAGAGGTGAAAATACATGAGCAGCTATGAAAAGAGGCAATGAAGACCAAGAATCTCATCAAGATATCCGCCCAACAGGTAAGATCTTTGAATCATTAGTGCGTTGAAGAACGAGTTTTGGGACTTTCGGCCTGTGAACTGTACGCCCTGTATAAGCGTAATGCATGCTTCCGTACTTACTATAATCATTAAAGTTGGGAATATATATAATTTTAAGTTTGTGAGATGCAATCATTTTTTTATTTAGAAATATTTCGTCCTTAGACGTTTCGACCCCAGAAAGACCCCATCTGTATTCACTTCTCATCAAAAACCGATTGGACAAATTTGTTGGGGATAAACAATATACATGTATAAAGTTAATCCTGAAAATGAATGGGTTATTAACTAACCAGTAATACATCAAATGAAGAAGATCCTCCGACTTGACTATTGGATGAAGTAAGAAGTAAGTGAAATCGGAAAATGGCTGGGTTTAAAAAATAGAGGGGGTTACATGAGTCAAGAAACTCGCTACCCCTACCGTATAAAGTAAAGTAAAGACAATTAATTGTCTATTCATTGAAATATATTTTATTTTAGTTAATTACATGGGTCGAGCCAATTCGCACGACGACCATTCGAATAAGGATTCTTAATCGCACGGCGGCCGTGCAAATTAGGATCATCATTCGCACGGCTGCTGTGTGAAAAAGGTTAGTTATTCACACAGCCGTAGGGTCTCTATTCTATGCAGAGCACAACTGATAAGTTCATGTCAGATTAGACATATATTTTATTTAATTGCATGTTTTTATATACAAAAAAACCCTCGAAGAATGTTTTGTTCATGCAAAATTCGCATGATCACCCAGTACTTAATGTATAAGGGACTGTTACCGGGCGTTGCATGTTGTAGACCAGTGGCGGATCTAGGATTTTTAGTTAGAGGGAGCGTGCTTTTTTCACTAGAGGTGGCGTAAGTTCTGAAACTGGTTTCTACCTCTCACCAAGTGAGTACACAGAGTAATAAACTGTAGATGTATCAAATTACCGACTGTCATAGACAGTCGGAAATTTGATACGTCTAAAGTTTATTGAATCATTTAGTATTGATTAGATGTAGATCTATACTAGACTCGAAAATTTGTCATATTTTAAGAGTTTTACACTATTTTCCAAGCGGTTTTACCAAATACATGGATAATTTTAGAGGGGGCGGGCGCCGGGTCCGCCCCCGCCTGAATCCGCCTATCTAGACGGCAGTCTTCACTTTTTTTAGATAATTAAACACCAAAACGCACATAGAATATTTCAGAATGTAATAATTTGATTAAAATGACCAACCACTCGAAACAGATACATTCAATCATTTTGTTAGGGCATGACAGTTGTTTGAATGGGCAGTTAAGTAATAACAGTTTTTGACTCCATTTGTATTTACCTAGATGTTGACATATTTTATTTATTTGAATACAATCACGGACTTACATAGAATGGACAAGCATCTCGGCTTATCGGCAAGTCATCTGCCGTATAATAGCGCCGGTCGTAGTAGCGCTTTCAGTGAAAGTTTGCTGCAGATAAGCGGACCTTTCAAGCGTCTCAATCACGTGATACTAACGGGAATGCTGGCAAGCGCCTATCGATAACTCTATACCATATCTCTAAAAACTCTATTTAGGAGATTTATATGTTGAATAAGGAAATAATGACAAATAGTGATCGATTTAAAACACAATAAGGAATTCAAACATTTCATTTTTAAAACGAAATCTGTCCTCATTTAAAACCCTTAGCTTTCGAAATTGGTCTTTGTAGACGATACAGGAGATTTTACTTGAGACATGCAGTGCATAAAGTCTGTTGCTTATCCTCTCTATGCAAGTCTGTGATACAATTAATAAATTTAAAAGGCGCAGCTGATATGGGAAGTTGATAAGTAAAACTATTTCTAGGCATAACATGTCAACATTAACATGTGAATTGATTTTGCTCACTTGATAGTTATACACCGGTGTCAATATTTCTGTTTTGCCCGCAGCAACTTTTCAAGAAAATAATAAATACGCAGTAGTGATGGAAATGCATAAAAAGTTAATTATAACCTCAAAAAGAGTATGTCAGGAATGGGAATCAAACCGGGGTCACAAGAGTGATAAGCAAGTGACAGCTACATGTAGACCCTCTTGGTTTTGACAATTATATCTTATCGGTTGATACCTTTTTATCGTTGTAATTGGGTGAGGGGAAATACCGGGTTTTGAGACTCGGGATTCAATTACAGTCTCCAATTTCATAAAATCCAAATTTTGTACCCATCATTTCAGCAAATGTATGGCACATGTTATAAATGTGTTGATATAAGATACTGGATGCATCATGAATAGCTGACGTCTATCTAGTCTGTTAGGTTAACTGTTGCCCTGCAAATAACAGAATATAATTCGCACGCCAGCTGTGCGAAAAAGATACTTTATTCGCAAGGCTGCCGTGTGAATAGTCATTCCCAATTATATATTGTTGATTTGAATATTAGTAGCCTATAACCTAAATACACTGAAAATGTTTAGGTGGAGTTCACAATGGGGAATAAAGGTGTCTCATTGGAGTGAAGAATTTATGTAAGAAAAGTGTTTTTCATTCGACAATGTGTGTCTATTCCTATAACTCACTTCGAAGCTTATCTTACACTGTTATACTCATAAAGCTATACATCTGTATAATTATACATTTCAGGAATGGCACAGTCAACACAGCATCGTGTAAACGCCAGGTCACATGTAAGGCCAAAACGGTATCGAACATCTACACCAAAGATCATATCAGGTCCTATTCAGGAGGCCAATAATATGAATGATAGTGGAGACAAGTCAACATATGTTGAAAAACAACCCAAACTGGCGATTGCAGCAGAATTATCTTTGTCAGAAATGAAAGAGACTTCAAACACTAGTAAAACGTACAAGAACAAATGTGGTCTAGGTGACACAGAAGCACTTAGCATGGATATAGGTGATCTGGAAGTGGAGTGTATTCCTGAAGCAGATACAGAACCAGAGCCAGAACATAGTCAAATATGTAAGAACAATCCATGTCAAGTTGACACAGAAACACTCAGCACGGATATCAGTGATCCAGAAGTGGGGTGTACGCCTGAAGCAGAACCAGGGCCAGAAAATGAATTGATTGATTTCATCAAACATCAAGAACAAACACTTATTGATGACCTTTTGCTAAATTTAGATGAACAGAATCAGTGGACAACAGAGAGGGATACAGATGATGCAGGTTTACATTCTGAAGATGAGGACACTTTCAGTGAGACAATAAATGCAGATGCACCAATACAACCTGGGCACTCAATAAGTACAAAAGTAGCTGTACTTGTGATATGGATGTATGCCATAATGCATTCACTGACATCTGAACAGCTAGCAGATTTATTAACAATCATAAACATATTCTTGCTGCACAAAAATCAAGCATTTCAAAGCTTGTATCGTTTTAAAAACTTTTTTACAAACATGAAATTACCAGCAAAGAGACATTACTTTTGTTCAAAGTGTATGGCTAATGTAAATGCTGAGCAGAAAGAGTGCCCTAACTTAAAGTGTAAGAAGCAGTTTACTAAAACTGAGGGCAGAGAATATTTCATTAGTCTAAGTATTGAATCACAATTACAAAACTTTTTCAAGAGATCTGAATTTAGAGAAAGCATCAAGCACAGATTTAAAAGATCAAAGAAATGCAATGAAAATATAGAAGATGTATATGACTCTGTCCAATATAGAAAGTTGTTTGATAATGATGGCCCTTTAAATAATCCTAATAATTTAAGCTTTATTTTAAATACTGATGGTGTTCCTGTCTTCAAAAGTTCCAAAACTTCTATGTGGCCAATATTTTTGATGATCAATGAACTGCCATTTGGAATGCGAAAAAGTAGGGATTATATGGTGTTGGCTGGGTTGTGGTGTGGCACTACAAAGCCACACATGAATGTTTTTTTAGGACCTTTACAAGAAACACTTAAGAAATTGGGAAATGGGATTCAAATAACTGTGGGAAACGAAAGTTTTACTATGAAGGGATTTTTGCATGGTATGTCATGTGACATGCCAGCTAGAAGCACAGTTTTAAATATAAATCAACATAATGGAGAATTTTGCTGTATTAAATGCTTACAGGGTGGGAAAAATCACAGAACAGCTGCTGGTGGTAATATAAGAGTATTTCCCTACAGTCAAGAAGATCCAAAAGGACCAGAACGTACTCACAATACAGTTCTGGAACATGCGCATCAGGCCATCGGTGTAAAAGGACATGTATGTGGTGTGAAAGGACCGTCTGTTTTAATGTTTTTGCCACATTTTGATTCTGTTAAAGGTGTAGCTATTGATTACATGCACCTTGTTTGTTTAGGTGTTATTAGGTTATTACTTAAACTTTGGTTCAATGTTTCACACAGCCTGAATGGTTTTTCACTTTACAAATTCACAGACATTGTAGATGCAAGATTGGCTAATATTAAAGCACCGTATTTTATCACTAGATCACCACGGCTACTTGTGGACTTAAAATTTTGGAAAGCTGCAGAACTAAGATCATGGCTGTTTTTCTATTCAGTCCCATGTATAATGGATTTGTTAAAACCAGCTTACTTGTATCATTATTGTGCTTTGCTTGAGGCAATTTTTTTACTTTCCAAATCCAGCATAAGTGAGAAAGACATTCAACAAAGTGAAAAGCTACTTAATTACTTTGTTTTCATGATGGCACACTTGTATGATGAAAGATATCTGACCATAAATGTTCATTCACTTGTGCATTTACCAGATACGGTCAGAGAACTGGGCCCTTTATGGTCTTTATCATGTTTTGGGTTTGAAGGGGCTAATGGAGATCTACTCAAGTTATTTCATGGAACACAGTATATAGACATGCAGATTGTAAATGCTGTCCATGTATATCAAACTCTCCCCCTCATAGGTGAATGCGTCTCAAACCAATCAGTTGCCTATAAGTTTGTAAATTCATTGTCCAGACAGGCACATGAAGTAGTGAATAAAACCTGTTTGCTTGGAAAAAGTTACAACAAAGTGCTTGATATGCATATCCGAATGCTTATATGCAAATTCAGGGGTGGGGTCATACATGAATTAAGGTTTTATAAAAGGGCATCAATTAGAGGTGTTACATTCCAAAGTAAGGACTACACAAGAGTTTCTAAACGCAATTCTTACTCGGTCAAATATGTAGAAAATGGACGTTTTCTTTATGGTTTTATTTTGTGGTTTGCAGAACATTAGAATGTACAGTTTGCTTGTATAAATAGAGCTTCCAAGAAAATTGTAAATATATTTGATAAAAATTATGATAATGTTTCTTCAGACTGTCACATACAAAACAATTTTATGGGAATTAATGCATTTTTTTTAAACTTCCTTGAGACAAGCAAAGAATTCAGTATTATTCCACTGAAAGATATTTTTGAACTCTGCGTTTGTATTGAAATTGATGACTACCTCATTTTTTGTGAGGAACCAAACCACCAAGAAAAGAACTTGTAAATTAACACTGAACAGCATGCATTCGACATAAGGAAAGCCATGGTTTTTGCAACAGTGTAGACCCAGATCAATGCAACTTCAGATAATGAAATAGTGTTATTATTATTTATGCATTTTCATGCATTCAAGGTTATATTTGATCAGTGCAATAACTAAACATCATAGACCAGATCAGACACTTAAACGACAACCTAGATAATACTTTCCTAGCAATGCCAGCCATATTTTGTTTTCTCAAATCTTATTATAGACTTATAACAAGGAAAGTATATGATGAATAAGATGTTATCTTGTAGAAAGGAAACACCAATTTCAAATGGGTTTGAAATCATTGTACAATATTGAGCATTTGCTCATTGGAGCAAATTGTTACCATAGTGAAAGAACTCAATATCTCATTGTTTCAATTGCACTTATCGAGTTCTTGCACTTAGGGAATGAATTTCTCTGTTTTCCACAATGTTTTCATAATCATCTCCTACAGAGGAGCTAAAAGGTGCTTCAATATAGAAAAGGGTTTACATAGTTTACAAAGTATGATACAAGGATTAATAGTATAGACCTGTCACTTTTGAGACTATTTGACATTATATGAATGTAAATAAATGAGGTTATATAGTTAACATCCACACCTTGTCTTGTATCCATTGCATGCTGACCCAACCTTAGATAAGATGTGTATTATATACTTTTTATGCCCCTCCCCCACACCACTTAAAGAGGGGGAGTGGGGGATATAGATTTGCCTGCATACATATGAGCACACCCGTCTGTCAGCACATACGTATATATTGTGTCGTGCATATCTCTTAAAGCATTTTTCCTACAGACTGCAAACTTCGTGGATATATATTATTTAGTTTGTGAACTTGTGCACCAGGGTCTTGTGCACCAGGGTATTTTCATCTAAATGAACTGAATATTTACAGAGTTATGGGCCTTGATTTTGTGAAAATATGGAATTTAGGTTATAGTCGCATGTAACTCTGAAACAGTTATAGTAATAGAATGATAAAAGCTAGGGAATTTATTATTCAGCATGTACTCTTGTGCACCTGAGTATTTCAACCAAACGGCAATGAGCATTTACAGAGTTATGGGTCTTAATGTTGTGACATGATGCGATTTTGACATAGTGGAAGTTGGGGAATCTGTGGCCTTTGGACACATTTCTAAATGAGTTTCCTGCTTTTTTACACAAAGCCCGATCTTGTAACTACTGATTAGAGATTATTCATTTCCAAGTATTAGTCACAAGATACGTCTTTATTGGAGAAACATGATATTTGGTAAATGATAGCAAGGGCGCTATCAATCTGCACTTCTGTACATCAGTGATCATTACAAGATCAATGGTCAACAATAATTTATAGTCATTTGTTACCCTTTTAAATGAAAGGAGTACACAAAGTACAATAGTATACTAATAATATACTGTTACCAAAAGCTTAAGAGTAACAGTGTATTAATAGTATACTGTTTAAAATTTCAAAGTTTAATGCTATACTAATGGTATATTGATTTGGAAGTTTAAGTGCAATGCTATACTAATGATGTACTAGTTGATATTTTGGAGTCCAATGCTATACTATCGGTATACTAGCACTAGACACCCCAGTAGTATAGTATTACAGGTCTAATAGTATACAAAGTAATGCTATACCAATTGTATACTGTAACAATGTACTAAATGGTATAGTATTAGTATACAATTAGTATAGAATTAGTAGTTTGTTAACTTTTTTTTTTGTTTGGGAATCTTATTGAAAAAAATTATGTGTCTTTTATCATTTTTTGAATTACTTTTAAAGCCTCCGCCTTTCCAGCTTCTATCAATTTCTGTTTTTCTTCTCTACTCAATTCAGCA
>JAULCE010032559.1:0-11714 GCA_032359355.1 Macoma nasuta | reverse complement strand
AACAGACCAAGCTAAATTCTGTCAAATGCAAGAAATCTAATTCATATAGAGAAATTTGCAGACTCGGTTTTATTGAGTCGCGTATCTACAAAGCAGGATATTTGCTTGGTGGTTACGACGCTTAATTGAGTCTGTTATTACTATTTATCCGACGTAAAAATTAAATTCAAACTTTCGTCAATCCGAAATAAATATAATAGGAAAATCACTTCGACATAACGAGTTTGACTATATGCGTGATATAAATTTGTATTAACAAATGCTGCAACTTTCATATATACTAATTTGTACCCGTTACGCATGCGGTGACACAAACGTAATACAGTCGAACTTCGATAGGTCGAGAACGGTTAGCTTGAACTCCGGTTTAGCTTGGACTGAAACACAGGTCCCGGAGAGACAAAATTGAATTCCAAATAGCAAGCAGTATAGCTCCAGATCAGATGCCGAGTAACTCGGCGTCTGATCTGGAGCCATACTGCTTGCTTCTTTTTGACTAATGTGTTTTATTAAACACATGCTTTTAAGGTATGTCATAACTTTATCACGACAATATTTTCATATGCACTAGGTCTTGAAATATAATTTAACTCGAACGGTGGTTATGTCAAAATATTTCGAGAGTCACGAATAAGCTCGACCCATCGAAGTTTGACTGTAAGCAATAATTTCAGCAGTCGGAAGTCGATCCGTTCAATTTTATTTGAATGCTTCCCAAAATTCAAATAAAATTCGAATTTCGGGTTATTTAAACCTATAAAAACAGTATTTGGTTTATTATAGTTAGATTATGGCTTAATAAGGAAGGGCACGTTTTTTATCTTTTCCAAACAACCTCTTTAGTGAAACTAAATAAATTTAATAGATAAGAAAGAGCATTTTGATCGCTCGCTGTGCAACCCTATAAACAGAAGTTCGACAGAACGTTTCGAATCATGCTAAAAAAAACTTCATTGAATATCAACGAGCAAATAGAACAATGCCAGAATGAATATATATATATATATACATGTGGGTATATGAATTCAATTAATATTGTGTACTCTTGCGACAACTCTGCCTTTTATATTAACTGTGTCCTATGTATTAAAATTGCTGATTTATGTGTGGATTTATCCGGCTTCAAGCCATGTTTTTGAGGAAATGAATCACTGATAGTTATATTCTACAACCATTTAGTGAATTTTTTTTTCTTACAATTTGACAAGATCATACAGATTTCATAACATGCAAGTTATGTAGACCAGGAACAGCAAACATACTTCTAATACATAGATGATATTAAATGAGCGTGTGTTTAGTATTGAATGTATTGAACTAGTTTGATAAAATTATATATTTTGCTATCCGTGGCGAGCAACCCAGATTTAGGTTCACTGTTATATAGTACGGATAGCATGATTAACGGCTAGTATCTTCTGTAAAATATAGTACCCAAAAGTTAGGTTTGTTATGTATGTAAATTACGTGTTTGCTTTGTATATACATATCGGCTTTTTATTCGAGCCTCGGGTAAATTGACCTAATAAATGAATTCCCGCAAACCACGACAATACGAGTTACTGACGTCACATGTCATCATTAATATCACTGACGATAGTCAATACTGCAAGTGGGATATTATCAAAGTGGACGGATATAGTTCAGTTTACTGTTCTATATGTTATGGAATATCAATTTTTCATCGTTTAATAAGGTCGGGTCTGTCAAGCTTAGTGTATTATCTTCGTCCCTTTAAGAGTTGCGTCATTCAGAGTGTATTCATATATTTGACCTCACGTAGTGAAACAGCTTTTCGTATAACCGTAGCATTTTTACCTGGTGCCAAATGTGCATGGCCGTGCAATATTTGCTTCACTAATATTCAAAGGCACACAACACATGCATATTTTTCAATAAACAAACTTAGATTAAGGCACATGTTGGTATATCAAAATAACAAATTTTGCGAATTAACAGAGAAATACAAACACGATTTTCTTTCTCGGCTTGATTAAACCATTTGCCCTGTATACTTATTTACATCGATTTGTTTCTCCCTTCGCATGCCCTCACTATTCTGTTATGTCTGCCGAAACAATTGATTCAAAACGTTATAAATGGTTATCGGTTCAATTTATGAACTATTTTATCCAAGACATGTTTAAACATGCTAATCCAAACATGCCAATTTCTTTGCAATTAGCTGTAAATTGTATCAGTAAAACAACAATAACAATAAAGACGAACGTCAAATATAAACCGGCTCCAAAACAAGTCGCATATGAAACCGATAAAGGAATGAATTACATAATAACAAATCTTAATTCACATGTTCACGTTTGAAAGAAGCAGGCTTCGTTAACTAGCTCTAACAATATCACTCTTAGATAGTTCGTTCCTTTATATGTAGCCCTATTACAAACCTTTACATTTACTTATGCATTTATTTGAAATGTATGCGACACGTCATTTTCACAAGTATATACGTTAAGTAGGATATGAATGTGCAAACAGTTTGGATTAAATCAGAGTGATATTTTAATATCTCTCTGGTAAAAGTGTACGCGTAAGTGTCTAAATCAAGTTAAAAAATGTTCGTATGCGTTTAATTTCAAACATGTTCTTACAATTAAGACAGAAAAGAAGCGTACATATAGTGTATCCCTAGATGCCTAAAACCTGTAAGTTGTACTGGATGCTAGGGGGTAGCGAACGTAGAAAGTTTTTAAAGGACATAAATAATTAAATATGTGACATTTGACGCTGAGATGTTACGTGCAGCTGTGTGTCAGTAACAAAAAATAAATGTGGTCAAAAGTAAAACTTCTGACTTCTATTGTACTATCTTGTCATATCATTGCTCAGTATACTTTAATGTTTGTAGTAACTCATTTAACAATTGTGTGAGGTTAACTGACTACTTACTCAAATTAAATGTACATTTGAGTTTTATATTCAGGTATAACCTTATTATTATCGGCTAATCTTTTATATTAAATCAAATTGAATGTTAATAATTGCATTGTTTTATTTATATCTTGCTTCTGTCTGGCTTTTACTCTTTCAGCGCCATAGGCGACTCAAATCGACATTGTAAAAAAAGTGAAGCCCTCGATCAGATGTGTCTGATCATATACTTCACTTTTTTTCCAACAAATCTTCGTCCGAATATTAGAGTTTCGAAAAGACCAAAGTTTATTTAATTAGTTCTGTTATTTGTTTCGTTAAAATATTTAATAACAAGACAGTTATTGGCGGCAGAAGGGTTACATCCTAAAAAACACGAACAGAAAAACGACCAGACAGCACACGCAGTGTATGTTGTTTTAACCTTTTCATGACAAATGCGATCATAGTGATGTCTTCAACCAGCTTGGACCTGTATCAGAGGCCGAGTAACTTGGCGGGTAATTCAGATTCAAGCTGTTTGACATTTAGGCAACAGTGTTCACTAAATTTCAAACAACTCTGACTAGTTTTGGCGGCAGGATAAGGGTAAAACGCTGTCATTGTTCTCAGTGATACAGCTTCGTTTAGGTTGTACTGTTCACCAGAGATGCTAAATACGTATTGGCATTGTTTCTGTGTTAATCAATAATTAAGCAGAAAAAAAGAATTTATGTCATTTTGTATAAAAAAATAAATAAAAATTTTATAACCATGATATTAATTCATTTCATGAATAAAAAGTCCATGTTTTAGTCTTAAAGAATAAACCTATTTATGTAATAGTATCTAATGCTTTAATGTGTTAAGTTCTGGTGCATTGAATTTCATATCCGAAGAATACCATTGCATTCCCAAAAAACCGCTTTATTTACTAGGGCAGGATTTAACAATCATGGATTTAGCATTAGACGATTACTAGGTTTCATATGAAACCGCTTCTTGATACGATAATGTGTTTATAAATGACACAGACATAATTTCAAATGTCATTTATTTCTTTTTCTAATAATAATAACACTGGTTTTTAATACGGTGGACTGGGGTTATTAGCAGGAAGCTAAGATAATGACATTGCAGGAACGTCAAACGAACAGTCAGCACTGTAATGCTGCAAAATTTCACTGTACTAATTGTCGAGTTAAAATAAACGCTTTACGTTTAATTCGCATTGATTTTTGAGATGGAATGAAAATCTGCGGTGTTTAAACTCAGCCTGGTCATTAAAACATTACATGTCATTCGGGAATACAACAAATGGCCTGACAGCTCCATGATGTCGTTGTTGCAAAGGTACAAATACGTGAAACTCTCCTCATTGCGGACGACTCTGTAGAAGTTGGAAAAGTAATTTAGCATACCGTACCAAAACTATTTACAAAGCTTTAACACTTTAATCCAAATAAATGCCTCTGCAGCAAATGTATTTGAAAGCATTGTAGAAAGTAAGCATTTGCTCGGTACGGAGAGATTTGTTTTCATATTGATAAGTCTAAAGAATAGCTTGTTTGGTAAATTGTTAAATCAAGTTTATATCTAAGTATACAAAGTAAGTTGAGTTTTTTAGCATATGATTTAAACAACAGTTTCATAGATACACGTACTATGACCTACATTCGAATATTAGGTGCATATCATTCGATATTTGAGCATGTTACATTATTGCACTTACAGTACTATCGTATATATTATAAACAGAAATAAAGAACTACAGTGTGTCTAATTTCCCTTATTGGACGTATTGTCTGTGTTTCATACAGCTTGAATGCAGATCAAAGTTACCCAGCGTCTGATACACATCCAATCTGAGTTTTCACTGACAGTCAAAATGAATGAAAAATTCGAAGTTGAAATTTTAAAATTGAGCAAAATGGCAGCTCGGAAGGTTTATTGAAAGTCAGAACAAATAATGACTTTTAAGTTTAAAAATTGAGGATAAAATCAGATAATCGTTAAAATTGCCCTGTAAACCCCAGACTATGTTATTTGCAAGCTCACGTAATGGCATATTCATTAAACTGGAGAAGAAAATGGACGGCAATTATGTTTGAAATGTTGATATGCCATTTAGCCTTTATGTTGTCGGTATAATTTCGTCTTCTGAAAAGTTTGTCTGCTTTGACCATATCCAATTTGCTTGAAACTTTGTGAAACAGTTGTCTGAGTGTCAGTTGGTTTCTTGGCGTCTGACCTGGGCCGGGTATAAACTGATTGACGATATCACTTGGTCTCGGTAGGCATGATAAAGGCAGGAAATGAATTGCAACTACACTGCGCAATCACATTGATGTTTTGCGTGAGGCTACACTTCAAGAAATATAAGAAAATAGTTTCAGAATCTCTTTTCTTGCACTTAAAACCTTCGTACAAAATTTCATATAAAAATAAACCCTTAACTTGCTAAACCTGAGTATTATCAGGCAAACAGATTGTACCAATGCAGATCGGCAAACTGTCTATGTCTTAACATCTTCAAGACATTTTGACAAAGCCGTGAATTTGTCACTTCTAGTAAAATTCTTCTTCTTTTTCTTCTGTATTTCTTGTTTGTGTTCTATTTACTCATGGCTGTCTCAAACCTTTTTACCAGATGCGGTGACGAAATGAACAGTATTCCGTAGCTTTTTCGCATCCCCCAATAGCTGGTGTGTAAGGGGATGCCAGTACCCCAAACTTTCCTTTGAGGCTCCTCCAGGTGCACACAGACCTGGAGAAGGTGGTATGAAGTATTCTGCACCACATTAATAGGCTGCTGAGTTCATCAGACCGATCTTTTACATGTTACTGTTAAGACCGCAGAGTCCTGTCCTTCGCTGTCTGTTCAAGCCTATTTAAAATATGAAGATGGTCCTGGCCTACTTGTGTAAGGGCTTTGAACCATCGCTTTGACTCTTGTGTTTCTATAACAGCGATCTTCTCCATTTCGCTGACTAAAGTGGTCTTCATGGTTCCAAGGATGATCCTAGGTCCTGCGTTCTGGACCTTGTCTAGCCTGCTCTTGTTATTCTTTGAGGCTGTGTTCCATGAAGTTGAGGCATACCCTACACCTGGCTTTGTGGCTTCTGTGTAGAACTGGCGCAGGAATTGTCCATTAGCTCACAAGTTTGGTACCGCCAACTTCTTCATGAGAGAGAGCTTTATGTAGTTTTTTCTTTCAACTTCGTCTTTGGGGAGTTTCAATGGTGGGAGACAAATGTGGTACCCAGGAATGTTAGAGTCTATACCTGGTGTACCTGCTGCACTTTAATGCAAAAAGTGATTTTCTTTTTTGACGTTGACAATGAGAAGACGTAAACAACAAAACCAAACATTTTAGATGGCTCCCTGAAGCCTGTAATTTGCTAGGGCTGTACTTAACTCACACCGCCAGACAGCAAGGTCGTCTGCGTGTAGGGTGTTCAAGACACCTATAGGCAATACCGTCACAAGATCGTTGATGTACACGAGTTGGTGAAAACACCACCCTGTAGGATGCCTTCCCTCATTTTCACCTGACGTCTGAGCTTCCCATCAAGTTTCACCCTCGCGGTCCGCTAGAAGAGCAAACAAGAAAAACACCTATATATCTTTCCTCTCACACCAGTGCGCATCAGCTTTAGCAAAAGACCCTCCTTTCCGGTCCCAAAGGCAGATCAAAGAACACTACAAGGACCTTCTTCTCCTTCTGGAAATTATCTTCTATATTCTGCGTTTAGTTGGCTTGCTGATCTTTTATGCTGCGCTGATGTCGATACCGCCTCTCTGTGGCTGCAAGAATGTAACTGGATTATAGATGCCAGAGGAGCCTCTTGTGTACAATCCGCTCTAGCTGACAGTTATGGAGCTCTGAGGCTTGCCTTTGTCATTTCCTTTCTTCAGGATGGACCTTATGTGTGTTCTTTCCACCTGGGAGGAAACTTTCTTGAATGTCATCTTAGGTTGAAAACCATCAGCAGGGTTCACTTATTTGCCTTATTCACTTAGCGTATCAGCATGTCGTTAATGATGCCAATTGCTCAAGGTGTTGTCTAACTTTTCAGTCTCTTAAGAGCTGCCTTCCATTCCTGCACCGTGAGACTGTCTGACATTCAGGACCTTGCTCCATTTTTACACTGTTACACCCACGCTTTTGTCTCCTGTTTAACTTCCCTGACCCAATCCCGTGGAATCTCGACCAAGCTCACACCCGCTTATGCCTTGGCAAAAACATTTGCCGCCGCTGTTCCTGCCATACAGCCTTCATAAATCAGAATAGTTGTCTTTGTCCGATACTAATTGTCTCCATTTAGCATGTTCGTGAGTTGCCACAGTTTCCCGGTGTCCTCAAAATTAAAGGATGCGGTCTTCTCTTGCCACGGGCCAGTCATGTTTTCGTTTGCTCAAATGTGGTTTTCAGCAGACTGTGCCTGGCCAGTCGCTCACCCGAAGGGCTCTATCTTGTATCTGACATCGCTAGGCTGCTCATGGAGATGTTCCAGCTCTTCATTCGAGAATAGTTTGTATTTTTTCCGTTTGCCTTTTGGAATTGAATTGTGGACTGCACTGAGAACGGTTGAAGAGCACAGGCTGGCAGCCTTGTCCACACTCAATCCTGCTACTTATATATTAGATGTGCCCTCATCAGTCAACTCTCTGAACAAGCCAAAGTCTGCCTTTGTGTAGTTCCAGCTGGGTGGAAGCCTGTCCGCTCCGCTTACTGTAAGAATATTAGGCCTACGATCACTACTACCAAGCTGTGTACAAACTTGTCGCTCAGTGATCTTCTGAATTCCAAATGTAGCAAGGTCAGGACTGCTAGTGGAGTGCCCTTTGAGTAGAAAGAGTGTGGATCATTCGGCCTGTTGATGAGTACTAGGCCATTTGCTACAATCCAGACCTCTACCTCATCACAATTGCCATTCAGATGATTCATATAGCCTCAGCTTTGTGAATGGCTGTTAAAATCCCCTATAGCGATTCAATCTTCCCAATCCTGTGGCAGACATGGCAGTTCAATCATCTTGCTCGGTGGGCTGTAAAAGACTGTCAGATGTTCCCGAGAAAAACCACCACAGTAATATACTCTGTATAAGACCCGTCTTACCGATGTGTCTCCTTTAAAAAAATGCCTTTCAAGAGCAAGCACTCCACTCTTTGGCCTGTCCTCACGATCATGTCTATAGTGCTCGTAGTCCCCGACAAAGAACCTCCTGTCTTTGATTAAATACGTCTCCGGAACACAACATATGTCTATGCAGATCTCCCTCAGAAAGTTCTGAAGCTCCAGTTTCTTGCAACAAACACCCTCCTTTGCATTTCATTCTACAATGCGAAGAGGCATTTTCTGATCAGTAGCATGACCTCCCTAGTCAATGCAGGAGTATCAGAGCAGCAATCAGTAGCCTGTATTGGGGTCCTTGCGAGGCTCGGTCGCGTTGCCGTCCTTCTCTGGCTGCGGGCTATCGTGACGACCCCACATCTTTCAAAATATAACTGCACGGCCATGCAATGGTTAATGCATGCAATGCTTTAGTTCTTCCCACGCCCTTACAGGCTGACACTACTCAGACTTTGGTGGCTGAGGTTTTTACTCAGGGTGACCTCCTCCTCAAGGATGACAGACCTACCCCGTCTAGGATTTACCTCTGAGTTTTACTTCTCACTTTAGTAAAATAAGTTTTAACCCTATTCTCAAGCGATTCGCCTTTCATGGCTTCTATATCAGATGACTTGTAAACAGTTGGGGAATGAAGCATTTGCTCATAATGGCGTTTGCTCCATTTCCCCCTAATGGTTTTAAAGCCATAAGCAAATCTATATGTTAATAAACATTAGTTTTTTTTAAAGAATTGACCTTTTTTAGAGAGAAAAAAATCGTTTTTTCTCTGGAGCGCAGTGAAATGTCCCCCAAATAGACATAACACGACAACGGTGCTTATGGGAAAAATAACATGCAACTTGTATTGCCCTTTGAAAGAATTAAAAGATGGTAAACAATTAAGTCATCCTTGAATATTATGGCTGTGCGCAATACTCATATACTTGAACATTTTGTGTTTTCCCGGCCAAATAAGAAACTCAATTCACAAGTCTTTAAGGAAAAGAAATGTTCCACTTATACTCGCTAATGTACGCTGTTGTGTGTAGCTTCCACCATGACATGTGATTCAAACTGCAAGGTTTGCTTTATCCCTTATGCAACTGCTGCAATTGCCGTCTGGTGCTTTATATGTTTGTAGATACTTATGAGTCAGTGTCAAAAAGGTTTGGAACCGGATCAAACGACGAGTAACATGGCGTTTGATCTTGTTCCATGATGTAAACAGTTATCTTCACAGTTAAGGGCAGCAGGTTAAGTGTTTCAGTTGATTATCCGATGAACTACCTCTATGGACGCCAGTTTTAGTTCATAGTGTATTTTATTGTCGGCCTCAATAGAAAAATAACGTAATAAATCTGTCTATTGAAGAATGTTAGTGTATGTATGTATAAATAAGTACCGTTCATTGAAATGAATATTTCATGAAAAAGCGTTATTGTGTCTGTCATCTACCAAGATGCTAAATAAAATGTCAATACTGATCAAACAGATCGCTAATCTGTGATGATCAACGGAGTTAATTCATTTCAATACCACTGACAGTAGACCTGGATAAGACTGCTCGACCCCTGATCTCGATTCATGGCTACTATACTGGCTTATCTGGAAAGTTATGACAGCATCGTAATTGTTAATATCCATGTGTTACAATAAGCATAGTGTTCTGCAAAATGTAAATGTTTAAAACTTAACTCATTTCATGCCGCAAAAAACAATTTTAATTATCGTCTTTTTTATTTTTTAAATATGTTGTATTCTCTCTTGCAAATTTGTGAAAGTGTCAAACAGCTCTGATCCGGATCAGACTCCGAGTAACTCAGGTTCAAGCTGGTTGCCGAACTATGTCTATTGGGTAGCGATCCGCGTGATAAGAGTTAAATATTCGTATTTTATTAACGTGTAATGTTAGATCAAATTACCAGATACTAAATTTGTTTTGTAAGCAGTACACATGTTCTAGAGCAGTGCCTACTGACAACACAACTTGACAACACAAGAAACATATAAAAGTATGTTGTTGTTTTTTAATTAAGGGTTGATGTTCTTATCAAATTAAATAAGATACTGACATTATAGCTTACAAATGATGCCCTTAAATAGAAATATATAAGGGTTTGAAGTTTCAACCACATCATAAATACACCAACCCATTCTCGAGATTCAAGAACGGGTTGAAGAAGGGAGTTTTCTTGAATATCTAATACGGCATTGATTTGCTGAATTCCACCCAACTGTTTTCCCATCTGGCTAAGATATACCTCGATTTATGCAATGTCTTTATTCAGCTTTAAGTAGCACTTTGCATCTAGCCTGCACATATAGAACACAAAGTAACGGTGTAAAAGTGACAAGATTATTAACTCAGTCTGTATTTATTAGTTATATCATCGTGAAGATCCTTTGGTATTAAAACTAAACAACAGAAAGAGTACATGCATTGTATAATTATGATGTTGTATTAACTGAATCATTTTTTATGGCATCTCATGTTAACTGCATTTAAGATCAAATATTCGCGGTTACATTTATTCGCTTGCTTTGAAATTGTTATAAATTATCCCATCCGTTTAACATTTATATCAACTCAATATGTTTGAAACTAATGTACAAGCTAATAAACTTCCATTATATTACCATATCGTGTAGAAACGTGCTATCAATATAGCCTTAAAAAGACAGCTTACAAAATTCCAAATATAAATTGAATATATCATCTGAGATAACATGTATGTATGGGGTCTAAGAGCCGTTTTACCGAATAATCTTTGCCCTGAGCAGTTCGACATAAACATCGATTCCAAACAGTATGGGCAATGTAACAACTCAGTATATACGCATTTTTAATCTGTTTACAAACAGTTTAGTCTCAGAGAGGACAGATCCTATATGAGATATGTGATCAGAGTCTAAATATTTCCTTATTGTATCTTAATGACCGGGTCTGTCCTATCAGCAGCGAAAAAGCTTGGCATTATGTACTTTTAAATATAATAAAGTAGTTGAATAAATTCAAGGGGTTGATTCTCAACATAAATTGTGTCAAGGGCTAAGATAAGACATAGGTATATATTTTGATGTCAATTTCGATTGATGTATATATCTATGGTAATTGTACTAATAGACATAAAACTATGTTTGTTTATTTCGTTATCGGTGGTATATATGCTAATACCCCACACAAGTTTACCAATACAATGAGATTTACACCAATCGACGTACACAATAAACCTCCTTAATTTGACGCAGTGTACGCCAGAAAATAAACGTAACCTTAAAGCAAACTTTTCTCTTCACAACTCAGGTAACACGAGTTGCGGGGCTTGATCTAGATCCATACTGTTAGCACCACAGAGAGTACACACAATTCTGACCTTCTTTTCAATGATCAATGAAAGTCTCCAATGCTGCTGTTCTTTATATGTATATTTAAAAAAAATTGTGTTTGAACTTTTTATGTTTTTTTTTTATTTGAAACTAATGCATAGTATGTATCTTTGTTTTTTATTTTGTCATGACTGCATAAACAGGGAAGTGAAATAAACTTCTTCTGCTGACTGTTCCAAGGCAATACTCCTATTGTCACCCTTACTTTATGTCTGTTATATGTGTCTTTGTCTTCCTTGTTTGTGTTTGAAATTGTATGGGGAATCTATGTAAAACGACTCATAACACCTTTTGATCTACATTAGAATTGTTTATTTAATGGCAGCTAAGCTTTAATTTTTCT
>JAULCE010032448.1:0-13741 GCA_032359355.1 Macoma nasuta | reverse complement strand
TTGTTCTAGAATAGGGTCCTAAACCTAATGATAGTAACGGACGCTTTAGTCACACAAACCCGATATGTTAGAGCGGATGGACAAAGGCAAATCTATATGTCCCCCCTCTTTTAGTGGTGGGGGGCATAAAAATCATTAGCGACACGGGGTTTCAAAATGCATATTTATAAGGTGGGTTAATATGCACAGTGGGTGGAGTCTCATATAAAAAATCAGCAATAAAAGGGTTGAAAAACATTGAGCCCTTACCTCAAATGCTTTATTTAGATCATAACATCGTATGCTACATTTATTTCGAAAAAGGAGAAATTTCAGGTCAGGAAAATATCATTTTTAAGTGATTTGGAACATATGGGAATGAGCAAATGCTCCATCTTCCCATAGTTTTTTCAAAAATCATTAGTTTTTTGTTCTAGTTGCATCAATATGTGTCAGTATGAGGTAATGGGTTAAGACAGTAAGGGCGTGCAGAAAAAGGTCCAAATATTTACGACAAACTCAAGGAGGAAATTGATAAAATAAAAGCCATTTGTTTTAGCATTTTCCCTCTATTTTATTACTTTAAAGGACATAGCTTATCATGACAATTGTATCAAAACATTTCACATGCTACAAAATGTTGGAATTACTCAAAATTTAAACAGAAAGGGTTGAACATGCAATCAAAGCATGATTAATAATGCCTGCTTCCAACTCAACTTTTTATATTTATATAGAAAAATATACATAAAGAAAACACCAATAGATTTTCTCTGTATTATATATATTTATAAAAAATTCTGACATGTTACATGGGCTATATACACATTTACAATGACATATATGAAGAGGTAAAAAACTAGTGTGTACTACTGAATATGCATTACCCAGTTCTATCACTGAGCAGTTAATAGTTATAACTAGCAATATGCTCCTAGGACAAGTCTTGATAGATGTGCCAACACAAGGACATGTTAATATTGATTTTTGAAACTGAATTTTTACGGTCAATGTAGTTGAAAAAGGGTATTTAACCCTTTAATCCATTTACTAATTTAATACTCATTCACAATGCAAGCATCTAATGACATGAAATGATATTTAATGGAAAGAAAAATGCCAAATTTGAATTTATTTGATAATATTGAGGAGAATTGAGCATTAAAAGTTTTGATCATTATGAGCAAATGCTCTATTTTCCACAATGTTTTCAAAGGTCATCTGCTACAGAGGCATCAAAAGGTCAAGCTATGGAGTAAAGGGTTAAGTGAGCTTTGCAAAACAATTTCTAACCTCTAGATATTGCAAATAGTGGAGACCAAATCTAAAGTTGAGCCTCTTATGTGGCGTTTGATTAGGGTCTACATTGTTTGCAAGTCATCACAGCCAACAGTAGTTTGCTATTATCTATCTCTTCCCAGATGCTGATCAGACACTGGCCTGACTTTCATGAAGGGCTTTCACTAAGCATCTCCAGTCGAGATCGTGGTCAAATTCAAAAATTCAACTTCAGGTATCAGCCTCAATTTTATTGCCAGTGCACTGAAATTCTGAGTGCCAGCGAAAAATTCCATATACTCATCACATATATTTACAGTTAATCCTGCTATTCACGCCTATAGGAATGATGGTTATTTATGCAAACAGCTTGGATCCAGATCAGATGACAAATAACTTGGCATCTGATCAGGATCCAACCTGTTTTGACACTAAAAATAAGTTCACAAAAACGAGCAGAATCAGATGAGGTTTAAACTTGAAGCAGACAAGAGTTTGAGCAGACAACTGCTTTTTGCAGTGGGTAAATTTAACCCTTAGCCTGCTACTAAAATTGTCGTCTGCTACAAATATCGTCTGCTTCATTTTTAAATATCGTTCCATTTTCTTACAATTTAATGAACCTATTATCTGAGTGTCAAACAGCTTGGAGCCAGATCAGATGCCGAGTAACTCAGCATCTGCTCTGGCTCCAAGCTGTTTGAATAATCACCTTAGTCGCGGATAGCAGGCTAAGGGTTAAAGCTTTACTCTTTGATGTCTAGAGGTTGTTTTCTGTACAGCAACACTCAAATATTTAAGCCATGTAAACACTGGATAACAATACACGCAATCCAACTCTGAAGTGTATACACTTTCACTATCAAGTCAACAGCATACTGTCTTATTCCATGCAAAGTGTAATAGATCTTAGTTGAGCACTATTCTTAACAAAACTGTTTATCTGGGTCTACACTGTTTGCCAAGTCTTATGATTGGTTTTTCAAACAAGAATCCTAAAAGTTGATTGTATTTCAGGGCTCAAGATAAGCAAACATTAATATTTTATTTCTTCCCAAACAATTGTTAAATTTCTCTTCCAAACCCTATGTTGTGACAACTCATTGGAATGGCCTTTATTTAAGACTATTCCAAGGAATGGTCACCTCATAGGACTTAGTCAAGCAGCAGTTTAGATCCTGTCCAGTTGGCATGTCGTGGGCTTAGTGCAATATGGTTGTAACTCCTTCACAAAATGTGAAAGAGTTACAACCATATTTCACTTAAGCCCACGAAATCTGATGGTCTGTATCTATATCGTTTGCAATAACCAAGCATTGTGTTTTGTACAGCAAACCTCAAATATTACTTCAACCAGTAGAATAGCTCGATACATGCTTCGAAAACTCTAACAACTATAAAACTGCTAATAAATAGAGTGCATACTTTTATTGAAATGACAATCACTACAAAAAATTACTATCAGAATTAAATATTCCTTTATCTTTATCTTAATCTTAAAAATAAATAATTGTCAGCTATACATTACCACACCTGTATATAAAATCTTAAAAGTTTCTATTGCTTATTTATATAGACCTGCATTAGTATTCGTGAATGATCACTTTTTCAACTTTAATAGTAGAGTCCAACCTCCCCACCCCATCTAATTCCTCTGATATGTGATACACATATATATTATAGTACTAAATAAATAGCAGTTTAATTAATGCTAAAGAAAAAACAATTGAAATATTAAGGAGGTAGGCATAATTCAATAATTATGTCAGAAATGGGCATATATCATACCTTTGTGTGTCAATGTCTGGCACTAAGAAAGTATTTGGCCACAATTTATCTGTCGATACACTTAAACCTGTCCTGAGCCACCATCAAATAACATATCATTCATGACTATTGGTGACAGGTGGTCACTCATCAAAAACAAAAGTTATTTCAAAATTTCTGTGTTACTTTCAATCTGCATTAAGTGACCACCCTTCTTAAAGACCACTCATGCATTGTTTTTGAGTGGCTGCTCAATACAGAGTTGACTGTGCAGTAATATCCAACTGAGCTCTAGATCAGATCCTGCTGTCACTTAACTTCTTGAGTTGAGATTTTGCTCAAAATCGAACTTTCAACTTTTCATTCATTTAATTGCCACTGCACTACATTTTCGACTGCCAGTGAAAAATTCCATTTTGGCAGTCAAATCTAAAGTCCAGTACTAGTAGCAATAAAACTAAGGTAGATATGTCTGAAGTTGAATATGTTTGAGATTGAGCAAGATCTCAGCTTGAAATATTTGATTAAAGTGGGACCAGACATTCTTTTCTCTTTCTCCAAACTTCTTAAAACTGATAAACCAGAATAAGAAAAAATAATGTATTTTGTTGCTTCATTAACAATTTGTTTTGCCACAAACCCAATTTTGCAACTTTTTAGAATTGCTTCCATAGGACTTTAAGAAGAAGTCAAGAGATTTGAGTACATTTAAGCCTGTATTGAGCAGCCACTTGGAATCGAGGCATTTGTCATCTTTTTAGACAAGTGGCCACTTAATGTAGAACGAAAGTAATGCAGAAAGCTCTCAGAAGAGCTTTCTGCATTACTTCTGTTGTGCATTAGGTGACCACCTGTCAATGATAGTCATCATGATATCTTATTTGATGGCCGCTAAAGACGTTTAACTGTACATAAAATGCAGTCATTGACTGCCCTGGTTCAATATATATTTCACTATATATTCACACACACTGCTTGGGGTGTATACAAGCCTATAGTATTGCTAAAAGCTGCAGGTATAGTTATAACACAAGCTTCACATTAATGTTCTCACGTCAACCAGCGCCAGAAGCTATGTCTGACATAAACAACAATTCTGTCTAAAATGTCTGCTTACATTCATTTCACAGTGTCACTTAAACTCTTTACTCATGAGGCCATTTTTTAGACTAAGCCACAAAGAACTATACCGATGAAAGGGATGAATATCTTATAGCAAGATACATATCAATGTTTAATGGTTTTGAAAATATTGTAAGAAATGAAGCATTTGCTCATCATGAGAAAATGCTTCATTTCTCACAATGTTTTCAAAGATCATCCGCTACACAGGAGTCAATGGGGCGTATCTATGGAGTAAAGGGTTAAATTGCTTCAGCAATTGACACCATGAATGACTCCAACATGCAGACATAGATACCTACAATGACCCAGATAAGTATCTGAATAAATGTCCATCATTTCTCTACCAGATCCCTCTTCTAGAACAATTCTTGTAGGTATACATATACTCTGATCTGAATTATTATCCTTATCTTGAGGGCAGTACATGGAATCTGCATGTCAGACAGTGTAGATCCAAATCAGCCTCCACATTTATTATGGCTTGTTCAATGCCGCCATGCACAGAGCTCACAGTTTGATCTGTGAGAAAGTCAGCTCATTTGACCATTCCTTATATAACCATCAAGGTCTAAACCAATCAGAACCTTTGTTACACCAGTTCTCTTTAATAATCAATAAGTCATGTATCACATGTAGCACTACATAAATGCCTACCAAGTATGTCAGTCATAACAGGACCATTTCATGACAAAAGGGGGCACTCAGATATTATGTACTGTGTAGACTCTGACAAGGTGTTTTGCTTTCAAAGCGGTCTATTAGTGATGGTATATACAGTGTCTCTAATCAGAATGTACACTATGTTGTCCTCAAATGCAGCAAACAGTGATGACCCAGATCCGATGTCATGTTTCCAACACGGGGCTGATCTGGGTCTTCACTGTCTGCAATGTCCGGGTGCCCCTTTATCCCGTGACGCAGGCAATATTTCTACCATTCTTGTTCTACAGGAATGGATAAACAGTTTTCTACAATGGAATGTTATGTAATGTGAATTTAGTACCAGGGGATCCCCCCACCAATACTACCTATGTATTATGTTCTACAAGGTGCAGCTTAGATAAAACCAGGGTCAAAATAGCCCCCATGTGTATCGCTCACCCGAAAACAAGTCATCCATATTCCAACTAAAGATTAGCCAGACATAAGAAATAACTTTCTCATAGGGTTTTCAAATAAAATACGAAATAAGGCCTACAAGCCTTTAGTTTACTCAATCATCACTTTCCCAGATCTCATCATAGAAATCAACCCATTACTCCATAGATATGCATAATCTACTCTCTTCGCAAACAGTGTAGACCCAGATCAGGTCAGATCAGGGTCTGCACTGTTGGCCTTTAGGATCTGATGGGCTTGAGTACCATCTGTTTGCCATGTTAAATAACTATCTACATGTTTAATATAACACAATAGTTGATCAATTTTCTAAAGGAGTGAAGTCTTAACATAGATATTAATGGAGTAAAGGGTTATGTCCCTTGAAAGACTGCGAAAGTGGACCATTCTTAGAACATCAATGTCCAATACCGTCCACCTCTACTGGAGTTTTTAGTAGTGGTTATTGTTGAAAACCATGATGATAGACCTCATACTATACAAGACTGACGAAGGCTGGTCACGAAATCTCACCATGAGCACGATGCTAAAAGTATATAAAACTCTATACACAAACATCAGGGTTCATGTCTTGTAACTCGCAAATCTTTAAAGATCTGTCACATTTCATGCTTGTTTCAGAGTTAATACTCCTACTTCTATCCTGCACCAAGTCCCTCACGAATATCCGTCTGTCCGTCCATCCTGGTTATCACAAACTCTTTATCACAACTCGAGTGTTCATGCATGCTTAACCCTTTACTCCCTATGCTGTTTTTTTGCCTCATTCAATATGAAAGTATATAATGAACAAGAAGCTTTGTTGAAACGAAAAACAATACTTTGACTTGTTTGGAATCATTATGGAAAATGGAGCATTTGCTCCAATAGTCATCTGCTACAGAGGTGTAAAAAGGCGCATGTATGGAGTAAAGGGTTATCATTTCCCATTTTTGTAGCCTTTCACATATTATTAGAATGTTATGTGTGATAGAAGTGACCCCTAGACCCAAGAGTCGGCCCCTTCTTGTCCCGGATCTGCCACCATGATATGTCCTGGGCTTGGAGGCCCTCCTTCACCCATTTCATCGCGCCGCTTCTTATTTACACGTGCATATAGGGGTTCTTGTTGAGCTGGGCTCCCTAGTTGCTGACCCTGAAATAACAAAATGATGTAACCATGGTAATATTTATACATGACAAGCAACAATAAAGATCATATGCCTTTCAGTCAATATATACACCTTTGATGCCTCTGTAGCAGATGACTATTGAAAACAGTGTGGGAAATGGGGCTCATTATGAGCAAATGCTGCATTTACCACAATGTATTCAAAGGTCATCATTCTGCTACAGAGGCGTCAAAAGGTGTATCTATGAGCAAATGCTCCATTTCCCATAATGTTTTCAAATTTGGGAGTTATTTTCCATTAGATTTTTTTCTTGTCATCAGATGCTTTCGTTGTAGATTAGTCTAAAAATAGGATATGAAGTAAAGGGTCAATATGGTAAAACTCTAAACTCTGTATGCTATACCCTTTTATTGAAATTGTTAAAGAAGGCTATAACATTGAATGTCAAAGTAAAAATAAGATTTTTACATACATCAGATAATGAGAAAATGTTTCCTGTACGTTATGTCAGAAACTGTTATTACCGATGAAAAAATTAGACGTAATTGACACTAAATAAAGTTAACTCTTTACTCCATATGCTATTTATAGACTCATTTAAAATGAAAGTATATGATTCATTATCTTGGAAAATGGAGCATTTGCTCATGATGAGCAAATCCTCCGATTGCGACAAGGTTTTCAATAGTCACATGCTACAGAGGTGTCAAAAGGCCTATATACTATGGAGTAAAGGGTTAAAACAGATAATACATAAGACATAAGAAACTGATACTTTGTTTATATGAAAGTTTCAACTGTCTGATTTAGAACTTTTTGAGTAAGGAGTAATAAATCTTGCATGATTGCATTTGCTGTAGCTATATCCTGTTTTCAATGTAAAAACTGCCAGTGAAAAATGAGGCCAGTTTTACTGAAAAAGCAAAACAAACAACACAACCAATTCTTTTAAAGAGGCAATATAATTGCAAGTGATTTTTCATAGGCAATCAATTTTATTGAAGAGGCAATATAATTGCAGGTGATTTTTCATAGGCAACCAATTTTTATTGAAGAGGCAATACAATTTCTAGCCTTTTTCACTAGCAACCAATTTTATTGAAGAGGCAATATAAATGCAGGTAATTTTTCAATGGCAACCAATTTTCATTGAAAAGGCAATATAATTGATTTTTCACGGGTCACCATTTAATCAAATAAATAGGCAATGAAATTGTGTGTGAATTTTAACTGGCAGCCATAATTTCATTTAAGAGGAAATGAACACTTTGCAACCACACAAAATAGCAATTGATATATTCATTGGTTACTATATTAAAATCCAGTTGAAATGTAGGCTTGAGATGTGTAGAAAACCTATTGAAAATGTTTCCTCTTTCTTCTCTGTACCTTATCTTATGACTACCCACAAGATAAGGTTTTGAGGCAACTTAGGGAGATAGCGTGCGCTATATCTATCACGCTACACTACCAAAGCTAAAAGTCGTATTTGCACTTCCAAAAATGTTTATAATTTATCGTCTTTTAACGTATTTAAGTGTCTATTTTACATAAACACACTTTATGAAATTCCCAGATTAGCAGGCATGGAATAGTATGATGGCTTGGTGCAAAACTATTTAAACTCCTTCACAAATGTGAAAAGAGTTACAATAGTTTTGCCCCAAGCCATTGAATTTTTTTCACTGTAATGGTGTCTGATTTTGGTCCCACTGTTTGCCAAGCATGTGACAAAGTACTACTGCAAACCGGTGAAGTTATTTGTATCTAATCCACATTGGTAAACAGGGTCATATGCTGGCAGAAGTGAGTGTGTGACGTTTCATATATACAGCATTGCCCTTTACTTCATATGCTAGTTTTAAAGTTATCCACAAGGAAAGAATCTGATGAGAGCCTTGATAGCTAGATTAAAAGAAAATGTCATTTTTGAATTGCTTTGCAAACATTGTAGGTAATGGAGCATTTGCACTTAATGAACAAATTAATATTCCATTACCTACAATGTTTTAAATAGTCATCTGCTACAATGTAGTCAAAAAGAGTATCTATGGAGTTAAGAGTTTTAATAGTTTCTGAGAAATCGGTAATGCCCATATGGCGAGACAGACACACACACAAAGACAACAGACAAGTGATCCTCATGTGTTGTCCAGTCAGCAAAGGGCAACACCGAAATACATGTTTCTTTTAAAATCAAATAATTGCTTTGAATCATATAAACACAAATTATTCTTATCAGATCGAGTGAATATATCTAGAATTCCAAAACTTACATTATCGATTACAAAAAACCAAATGCAACCATCAAAAGACAAGTTGATAATGATTTATTTCACACCAAGAACACAGTTAAAACTCTGGCACTACTCTGAAAATGTAATGGATATATATGTTCCTGAAGGAATAAGCTTTCAAAACCATCTTAGACCCCTGTAACCCTTCACTCCATATTCACAACATAGTTTATGATGAAAAGAATATCATCTTGGAGAATGGAAAACAACAAGTAAGTAAGTAAGGGATGAAATCGTTGAGGAAAACTGAGCAAATGCTCATAATGAGCAAATGCTCTAATTCCCACAAGGTTTTGTAATAGTCATCTGCTACAGAGGAGTTAAAAGGCTTATCTATGGAGTAAAGGGTTAAATAGGTTTCATATCCCAGTTGCTTGAAACAATGAAATAATTCCAAACAGCTTGGATCCTGATTCGAGATAACAAACTCAGCATCTGATCATGTTCCAAGCTTATGTACATCGGGGCAATAGTTTCTCCAAGCTTTAACAATAGAAACAGTTTCAAAAACAGGGTCTACAACAGATTTAGCCAATGCCAATTTTAGCAGCTGGTTATGAGTCAATGTTTTTTTTTTAAAAATACGATCAGTTTGGAAAAAGATATGCCTCCTTCAGGAACACAAGTAGACTAGAGATAAAGATGTAACTCTGGTTAGCAAAAGCGCTATAATACCCCCATCCATTTCTCGGCCAAAGATAAACTCTTACCCAGGGTTAGTTTTCGCTTTTCTGAAACAGTTTGCAACCGTTCTTATGCAAGATATATCCATTGTTAATTTAATCAACCCTTTCCTCCACAGACCCGCCTTTTAGCACCTCTGTAACTTATGGCTTTTGAAAACATTGTGGGAAATGAAGCATTTGCTTGCAAATGCTCCATTTCCTACAATGATTTCAATTCAATTCAAACATGGCATTTTTCTTCTGTCTAGATTTTCATCATATTCTGTTCTTGTGGGTTAGTCTAAAAATAGCTTGTGGAGGAAAGGACTAAATGAAGAAGCATCTACTTTTAGAGGTTAACACTTCCCTACGAATTGATAGTCAGACAGTTGAAACATTCCAATATAACCTAAGAAAGTCTCAGTAATTCTTGAGTACAACTAGCAGTAGATAACATAGTAAAAGTGCTCTCTCTGTTTTATTTATTTGCCAAAAATAATTACATATATTAGAATCTACATATTACATCCACAATATGTTAACATAAACTGGTCAAATTTCGAAACAGAACAAGTCCATTTGAAAAATTCTATGAAAAAGTGTTACTCCTTTCTTCATCGAAACACAACTTGTATGTACTTATTAGCATTTGCTCTTCTAACAGACTTACAAATTAGCCACAGGCTCACAAGGGAGAATTAAAATAGGACCATATAAAAAGATCATCTCTTAACCTCTCTATTGATATGCATCGACACCTGCAGCATATGACTATTGAAATTATTGTGAGAAATACAGCAGAGCATTTGTTCATTATGAGCAAATGCTCCATTTCCCACAATGTTTCGAAACAATTCAAAATTGGCATTTTTCTTTTTCCTAGATATTCTTCTTGTTCATTATATACTTTCATTGCAAATGAGTCTTAAAATAGACTATGGAGTAAAGGGTTAACTGCAACTCTGATATCAGAATATCTAATGATGGGTTCCAAAATCAAGATCAATATTGTGTGGGCTGTTACTTACTGGTGGCATATTTGGGAAGAGTGCCACCCCACCCACGGGCGGTCGATTTCTAGGGTGATGAGGATCATCTATAGGGGCGTAGCCCGGGCCGATATCATTCAGTGGCACCTCGTCCATACGCTCTTGTCGACTACCATAGCGATCTGTGATAGAAATAAAAATATTATATTAGTGCCAACTATGTGTTTCTAATCTCCTATATAATTGGAATCCAAAACATTGCTGGAAAGTTCGCATGAAAAAAGAAGTTGGGTCCAAGATCAGGTTCAATGGTTTTCGAGGCTAGATCTAGAGTCAAACCTGTTTGTACACGACCACTCCAAATTGAGACATGTTGTCTTAAAGGCAGGTGGTTGCCTAATGTATAATACAAGTAATGCAGAAAGCTCTAACAAGCGCTTTCTGCAATACTTGAGTTCTTCATTAAGCAGTCATTTGTCTTAAATAGTTGTTTTGATATATTTATTTAATGGCTTAGGACAGGACAGGTTTATCTGTATTATTATGCACAAGTGAAATAAGGCAATACGACTGAATGTGAAATCTAAAATTGAAATTTTGAGATCCAGCAAATTCTAATCTTGAGATGTTCAGTAAAGACAAGGGCTGGTCACCCTTTCTATCAGCCTGTTTCTCCACCTGGCCGCATACCTTGCTGTTGGTTGATCAGGGGGTTACTGTTTCCCTGCACTATGTGGGGACTGCCACCCGTATTATGACCATTTGGATAGGCGTTTCCCCTCCGCGATGACAGCGTTGTGTCATCGTATCCCTGATTGTGAATTGGTCTGTTGATAGTGCTGTATGGTGTTGAGGCGTTACTGCAACAAGATACAACAAACTGGATGTAAACTCAGCTTTGTTAAACCCATATCCTGCATTTCACAACTGTTTTCTATGCAAACAGCTTGAAGCCAGATCAGACACAGAATAACTTGACATCTGACCTGGATCAAAGCTGTTTGACATTCCATCAATGGTTTCAATAAAAATTCAATGGCATCAGACATGGTTCAGTTTCTTAGCACTTAACAAATTTTGCACTGGGTTAGAGGTTAATTTACAGACACTGGTTGTGACCCCTGAACACAGATGTATGTAGATTATAGTATCCCCTGCACACATTCTTGGTTTCCCCAAGGCATTAACATAGCCAAGCTGACAGTGCCTCCATATTTAGAGTAAACACTAATCTGAAGTTTAACTGATACTCGACTTTCCAGTGGACCAAATGCTTTGCAGCATAGTGAGTTCCGATTTACTTTTTGTGTAAGTCAACAACAGTTTCTTCACAAAACCCTATAGAGTGACCACTCATAAGAATTGTCTTTTCAAGACGATTCTAATGAATGGTCACTCCATAGGGTTTGGTGAAGAAATAAGGATATAATCATTTTAAATATGCATGTTATCTGGGGCCCTGAATCCGGAACTGACCATAATTGCAATGCATTATGGTCTACTGGAATAAGGCGCATGGTCAGGTACTGCCTCAACCCATTACCTCAAATACTATTGTTAGTCTTATCCACAATGAAATGATCTGATGAAAAGGAAGCATATATAAGAGCAATGTCATTTTCAATTTTTATTGGTTTTGAAAACATTGTGGAAAATGGAGCAGTTGCTCCTTTTCATACTCTGTTTTCAAAACTCATTGGCTACAGAGGCATCAAAATTTGTTTTATCTGGTAAAGATTTTAAAAATCCACAACTTCCGATCAGCCACACCCTGTGTTCTCAACTGCAGCATTTGTACCTAATCTTTATCAGCACCTAAATACAATTGCAGCTGTTCGTGCAAATGCCACTTTTCCCAGAAAGAACTTTTGTCAAAGTGGCAATAAAAGAATGTTGAAAAAAGAATGCTCCCACTTGGAGACTGAAAGATTGACTGACCAAGTGAAAGACAGGCCAACCAACATACATAGAGCCACTCACCTTGTCAGCAGTATGGGGTTGAAATCTTTTTCCGTGTATCCCTGTGTTTGGTACTCATTGTGTAAAACCTTGACCTTCCACAGCGACTTTAATGCCTGATAACAAATAATTAGAAACATTATGATCAGAATAGTCTCCAAATAGTAGATCTATACATATGTAGGTAACACATTACGAGTAAGATGAAAAATGGGGCACTTGGACAGTTAACAGTGTAGACCTACATCATGTGCTTGTTGACAGCAAATGTTCTTTTCACTACAATGTTTTTAAAAGTTAACTGTTACAGAGGCTTCAAAGAGGCACAATAGTTACCCTTCAACATTCTGTGGGCAAACTTTTTAACAGTAAACTTTGCTTATAACGATATTAATTGACAGGACCTCAAATTTATCATGGAATATCGTTAAAAGCGGCACACTCATGTGCATCCAGCTGAGACGAAGAGTCACTCAACTTCTCATCTGGATGTAAACTGTTTGCAAATGGTATCACTATGCCGACTGTAACATGCCTATGACTATAAAGAGAATCTGCATGGACCATCAGATAAATATCGCTATAATCTGTATATCCCATTATCTGCTATTGTTACAACCGGAGTTTACTGTATACTATTGCAGTTGAGACAGCTGGCATTCTAATGAGCCACCAGGTGACTTGGCATCTAATCAGGTGCCACACTTTTTGACAATCTTGATGCAGTCTATAGTATTGGTATACAAAACATTACAAGAAAGTTAACACTTAAAATAAAATTAGGTCAAGCAGTTATAGCACAAAAATTGCATTGGATAAATATTAGCAGACAATAAGTAGCTTCATGTGCTCATGTTTAACCTGTTCAGTGCAGGAAACAAGTATCCATGTCTTTTGCAAACAGTGTAGATCCAGATCAAGGGCTCACAACGGAGCCCTCAGACCTGGATCTGCACTGTTTTCATCTATTATATGTCTAGCCAAAGTCCATATTTTTCTAAGGGAAACTAGATATATAGATAATTTATAAGCCAATTTAGTGAGTGTTATATTTAAAATTCATAGTGGAAGAAGGGTTATATAAATGCTCATCATTGAAAGGATTTTGTCTATTTGTAAAGTAAGTGTTCATGGAAAGGAAGAGATGGTAGAAGGGAACTTACAGCAGCTGCAAATTTGACTGTTCTTGGGCTGTACCTCTGTTGATTCTGTGTGATGAACATCAGCCGAGGTAACCCTCTCTCCGTCATGAACGACCTGAAAGCACAAGTCAACATTATCATCATTTAACCCTGTCACCACCAAATATAAAATTGTCAGTTGTAACTGGCTTTGGATCAAATATTTTAACGAAATAAATAGATCTCTGACCAAGTCAGGAAGGGCCCCCCAGGAGATGCCAATTAATAACAACATTACAGTCTGAAAAGCAGCTAAATCCCCCACCGCCG
>JAULCE010032337.1:0-13746 GCA_032359355.1 Macoma nasuta | reverse complement strand
TCGGTTAATAACTGTCTTTTTCTAGACTCATTTAAGAAATCTTGATCTCCAAAGAAAACTCATGATGGATCCTATATGTATATAAGAGAAACCGATTGCAATTATATCATCAACTTCTACAATGGCTCCTCAAACAAGCCCCGAGGATAGAGGGTGAGGGTCAGCAGTAAACAATATTTCGAGTCATTTACGGATTGTTAAGAGTTGTTAACGGACAAATTAATCCGTGGATAATCGTAAGAATGTCTTTGACATGTCAAAAAATTGCCTCTCTTACGGATCCTTATAGTGTCTGCGATATTGCGAGTTGTGTCTAGTCATTCGAGTCATTTACGAATGCTTGCGATTGACTACGAGTTGGCGATCTGTAAGAAAAATCCGTGTTTGTGACGCCCCCTATAGTCTCTGAAGTGCTTACGAACTTAAATCTGCTTATGTCGCACCAGGAATATCTTTAAAGCGTTATCGTCCCGTACCAGCCACCACCTTAAAGTCTTATCAAATACTTTAATACGAGTTTCCTTCCAGGGTTATCCCATTTATCAGATATATAAGTAAGACAAGCCAGGAACATTTTTATATATCACAATTTGCTCATTTTAGGTCTAGTTGATATCAGTTATCGTAATCGTGTTTTTACTGAAAAGTTCCTTAAGCAAGGATACAGGTACGAAAAACTTCGAAAGCCTTCTCAAAATTTATTTTCGAAATCTTTCAATTATTAGCAAGTATAAGTGTCTTTTTAATGCTGCTTCTGCGACAGGGTACTTCACACCTAGAGTTTTATGGTGATATGATTTACAATCTTCGAAAAAACAGGACAAATCAATTTTTATACTTTGATTATAAAACGTATAAAGAAACTCAATAAAAAGGATTATGATCCAACAACATTACAGCACTGCATGTTAGATGGTCAATCCTTTTACAGTTTGGCAATTACACTTTCCTCTTCGCTTGTGCGATGACAGGAAGGTCATAGTTCTCTATGATGATAGCCTCTCAAACCTGATAACGGAACGAGGACGTCGGATGATCGTTTTGCCAGATCTACCGTGCCCTATATGGCTTCACTACAGTTACTGTGACTTCAAGTAAGTCATCGCCTACTTTGGTGAGTGGTGGAACCAGCAACTTTTATATGTTTATGTTTTACATGTATTTAAACACTGTTATGCCATCACTAACGTTGTGGCGAAATCGGATGGGGATAGCATTTATTTACACTGTTCTTCTATTGGGGTAATGATAGGACAATAGTGAGGTTTGTTGCCCCTAAACCGGTTTAAAACCCCCAGGGACGAATTTGCTTTTGATCATGCCAAGGCAATTAATCCTTTCTCCACCCGAGTTTTATGTATGTCAGGTGTCTTTATGTGTCTGATTTATGTGTATTTTTTGGTTGTATGTTGGTGTGTATGTGTGTAAGTGTTCCAAAATGTTTTGGTCAACATAATTGACTTTACATTGTTTTGGCGGCCTGTTTCCGCGCCGATACTTTAACAAGTATGTTATATAGTGTCGGTGTAGATTATTAAGTTTAGACAAGCTAAACTCCTTTAACAGTTGAGGAAGCTACGAATGACGTCATAAACTACAGTCGAACCTCGTGAGCCCGAACTCATTTGGACTCTCGAACTTAGCTTGACTTTACCAAAGTTCGAGCTAAACGATTTCACGACCTAGTGCATACGATAATATTTTGTTGATAAAGTTATGAAATACGTTAAATCATGTGATTAATAAAGCACATTAGTCAAAATAGCAAGCAGTATGGCTTTATTTGGTGTTCCTTTTTACTTTTAACCTATACATACTAAAAGTCCCAGAAACTTTGACAGTTGACATAACATCGTACATTTGATTTTATGCAATCAGAGTACTACAATTTAAAAAATATAATTGAGGACGTTATTCTAAGCAGTATGACGTCATTAAATGTCTGATACTGTCGTACAAACATTTCACAAAACTATGTTAAGTTCAGCCCTCTGTGTGTTTTTAAGTGAATATACTTCTTTGCTATTCGGTTGGCTGTTTGTTTTGTATGCGGCGTGTCCTGCTAGAATAATAAATTTACCTTTTACTATTGTAACTACCTCGATAAACAGAATTGTCTGAATTAATGATTTTAGGAAGTATTTAAATTACAAAACAACTACGAATACTACTAGGTTATATGGATACACGGTTCAAGCTTTGAAATATATCTTTTTCATGCCAAGATTCTGAAGCACATAAGAAAAATAGTTTTAAGCCATGTAGGTATCAAGACGTTTATGCATGAGATAAGGTTAATTAATGGATTACTTACTAAAGCAACCACGTCTCCAAATTCGTGCATGCATCTAATTAAGTAACTTCCAAGATTCACAATTGGAAGATCAGCATGAGTGTACTTTCTCCAGGCCGACATTTTGTTTTCGCGCAACAACTGAGCAGACGAGTGTCTGAGTCGTATCTAACCTGGTGGTAGGACAAAAGTGGTGAAGCACTGACACTTTTCAAGAGATGTCACTGACATTATATGTTCGCGTAAACGTAATTTTTTTTATACACATGTGCACAAAAATAAGCACATGCCTGTTTATGCATATGATCAAAACACACGCAGATTGCAAAAAAACAAACGCTTTTGCCGTAATGAAACATAAAATCCCAATGTCTTTGAATTCAAGTAAGAACTGATATAATTTATCATTGCTTGTAACTACAAATAAAATACCTTAAACACTTGATAGGACAAGGATGTAAGTCCATTTTTCGTCCATTTCGCGTCTCAAGCTTCTAGATTTATTTTTTCTTATGTCATGTTATTATTACGGCATGAGATACACACAAAGTAACATAAAGGATACGCTTCATCAAAATACAAGTAGTTTTCATTTGAAAGAGATTTGGTTATTGAGCATAACACGCTTGTCACGAAAACGACCGTGGAGACAGACATTGTGTTTACTTGTGTGACGTCACAGGGTCCATTTCCATTTTAGGTTAGCTAGATGTGAACTAAGCAAATGCTTGCGAATTCATAAATCAGTTGGGTATACTAATCGTATCACAATGATTAAAATCGAATTAGACATCGGAAACCGAAGACGTAAATGAGTCTTAGGGAAGCCGATTTAGAATCTTGAAGTATTCGGAAGAAGATATTTTGTGTACTATTGAGGAATGTTCTGAACATATAACCATTTGTATAAGATTGGGCAATAAGAATGCGGATTTTTTTTTATTTTAGCTTAACTTGATCATATTAAATAAAAAATGGTATATTTACAAACCTGTGAAGTTCGATGCATAGACTAAATCCTAAATGGAAATTGACTTGTTTCCTGATAGCCTGTATGTCCTAGTGTGTGTGTGAGACTGTGCGTGTTGGCTAGAATATGTCAATTCGTCCACTTCAAATGCGAAGAAACAATCACTATCATCATCGCAAACAAATATCAGTGTCAATGTTTATTTATCCTGAAATAAACTTAAAATTCTACAAACAGCGAATTCAATTTGAACATTTGCTCTTTTATAAAATCCCGGATCAGTCATTTATTTTTTTGATTCTGTTCCATCATGGCAGCCGATCGTTGTCACCAACGAGACATTTTCGTCGATAATATATAACTCAATATCACATACCATTTTAACTCCATTATAATTAATAAGGGATCTCCAAATTATGCATGATGCCGTTCTAATTAACAATGCATTGTGATGTGATCACCGATGCAAGTTAAAGTGGTCGGGGTACTTTTGCGCGGGGAAGGAGATTAAACGGCATTACCTTTGAAAAGCTGTAGACACAAACTGTGTAAATTACCAGTTGTGAACTGCCATTACCAAACAAAACAATTCCCTTCTCTTCGCTTACACGTCATAGATGATGCCTGCTTCACCTGTCACCTTCTGAATTATTTAGTTTCTTATTTGATTTCCGAATACAGTAATGTCGTACAAAACGATGCATACAAATGTACAATACAACAACACACATAAGAGGACCTGTTTAACATATGAAAAAACAAAACAAATTCGTTACCATTTATTAACAAAATCAGTTGTTGTTTTATTTACACTGAGTTTAAACCATTTTTGGTTTGGAAATCTTTGACTGTACCAGATACTTATCAACCTTATTTGATCAGGATATTTCTAATGTTGTTGATCCTTAATAAATCATTTCTAGAAGCATTGTCTGGGGGCATAAATAACTCAAAATGACACTGTATATTGAGAAAGCGAATTTTGAAATTGGTTGTGAATATTCAATAAGTCAACTTTTTGTTGGAATGATGTATGAGGCAATATAAACGTTCTTAGTTGTCACTCTATTTATATCCGATTCATACGTCAATATAAGTCTGTTGGAAGTTTCGCAGCTAAGTTGCTCGCGAGGCAAACCTGTCGTATTTAATTAACAGAATAAACCATTTACTCCTAATGCTAGTTTAGAATCATTCACAATGAAATCATTTAATGAATAGGAAATATATTTAGGAAAATGCAAAACACAAATTGTGGATGGGTTTGACAACGTTGTGTAAAATTCAGAATTTACTCATTATGTTTTAATTATGCTCGATTTTCCACAATTATTTAAAAGTTCATTTTTTACAAAGACGTCACTATGCAATATGCGTAACTAGGGAATAAATGGTTTACCAATTATTTTCATAGCTTAAGTCTCACATTTGACTACAGTCGCAGTATAAAGGAATGTCCAGGGCAGAATCGTCCGTTAATTAATTTAACCGTTTAGTCCGTTGGTACCTTCAAGTAAACGGTTTAACCAAAAGAAATTGTGCAGCTTATCAGCTGCTTGTAAATACCGTAGATATTGACGATATTTCACTTGCTTGTAAGCCACAACTGGAAGGTCGAATCTCTGCATAAGCGGTGTCGCAACCATTTATCGTCGAGACCTTAAGACTCATCTGTTTCAATTGAATTATCATTATCCGATTTACTAAACCAAATTATGACGCGGTAGGCTGTGTGTCAAACGTCTTGGGTCTACCAATCGTAGCACTATAATTAAAATCGAAATAAACACGAAACTTATTGTTAAGAGGAGTGACGATTTTCAACCTTAAAGTATTCTGTGGAAGATATATTGTGGAGTATTGAGGAATATTCTGCACATTTAACCAATTGTATGAGATTGGGCAATTATATACTGACTTATTTCCTGACAACCTTTATATCCTTGTGTGTATGAGTGTCGACAATAATATGTCAATTCGTCATCATCGCAAACAAATATCAGTGTCATCTGTTTATTGATCCCGAAATATACTTAAAATTCTACAAACAGCGAATTATTCCCGATCATTGGCTCTTTTAAAAGATCCCGGATCAGTTATTTATGTTTCGATTCCGTTCCATCATGGCGAACGATCGTTATCACCAAAGATGTATTTTCGTAGATTTTATTATTTTATGATAACACTCAGAATCACGTACCGTCATCACTCCGTTATTCTCAATAAGGGTCGAATATTAAATTATCATTCTTTTTTTCCAGAAAACAGAAATTCTCGCCTTGAAAATTTTATTCCGCATAATTATGCATGATGGCGTCCAAATTAACACTACATTATGATGTTATAACCGATGCATATTAAACTGGTCGGGAATTTGTTTGCGCTAGTATTGAGATTAAACAACATTTCCTTTGAAAAGATGAAGACATAAACTGTGTAAGTTTCCAGCTGTGACCTACATCTACCCGACAAAACAGTCTCATTCTCCTCGCTTTCACGTCATAGATGGTGCCTGCTTCACCTGTCTCCTTCTGAATTATCAATTTTTTTAGTCATAATCCGAGTACAGTAACGATGCATATTAATATATGATAGATCTGTAACAATACACATAAAATGACTTTACACTGGGCATGTAAAAGAACCAGAGGCTCCTTCGAAAAAGATTAGGGCATTGCCCGGGTTCCTCTGTATCCGCTTCCCTCCCTCTGGGACGTCCAATTAGCCCAAAAGTTGGCAGAAACGGACGTAAACAACAAAACCAAACCAAACCAAACACATAAAATGACCTGTTTGATACATGACAACAAACAAAAAACTTTCATTTTCAACCATAGGAAAGGAGAAACTGTACGCATCGATGTGTATATAAGATATCTGTACTGATCATATTTAGAATTTACTCACGATTTCGACAATAGTATTTTAAAAGTGTTTTAATTTCACTTTTACAGTTTTCAATACTACAACAATCGTGTTAGTACGAATATTTTTCCAAATAATTTTCCTTGGATTTGCCAGTAATGTGCATCCTAAGATATATTGAAATTCTTCACAAAAACTATTGTTATAGCATAATGTGCATTTCCGTTCGTCTAGTTCTGTTATAACACTTCTGCCCCTTTCTACGGGTAGTTTATCATTTTCATTCGAAACCTTAATCCTTTCCTCAAAAAGCTATTTTCAGACTAATCCACAAGATCAAGATGTGATGAAAAGTATATTAAGCTGGGCACCCAGCATAAATGCTTATTTCTTACCAAATTTAAGTAGCAGTCAGTTACAGTTTCCCCTTAAAGTCACAGTTATAGAGGTATGCGTTTAGATATAAATAACTACTAAGACAATACAAGGAATTCATTGAAGATTAATTTTTGCAAATTAATCGTTCTCTCTGACAATGTGTTGAAAATTAAAATCGTGCCTCGAAATCATGAACTAGCTGAGGTCGAATTCATGCTTTAGTCGAAACTTAACTTTGAACCAAACACATAGAGTTTTGCTTATGGATATATCTCGAAGCTTGGCGGACTATCATAATAAGTTTGAATTACCTGACGATGGCAATATATTCTATGTAACTATAAATTCGGGTAGTTCGATCTTATCAAAGTAGTTCTAACAAACCTTCGACATAACAAAGTTCAACTGCATATGTCAATATTTTGCGTGCTGCGGGCTAATGTATAATTTCTTTGAAACAAGCGTTGATCCAGATGAGACGCCGAGTTACGGCGTCACAATTTGATCCAAGCTTGCTACACAATCAATGTTTTGACATATTGAGTACATTTTCAAAAAATCCGTTGCGGAACATTCAACTGAATCTGCTGAACACGAACTTTTTAGCAGGCTGCATTTTTACAGACGGCATTATTCTGATAATATTTTGCACCAGGTGATAAAGTCTAATGATCACATTTTGCTGGATAATGAGTTTACTCTCTGTCTAAGGATTCTTCGCAATATGTCCACGAACTCTACTCCACCGCGGAGCCTCATGTATGGCGGTGCTTTACCTGAAAGAGAAAGAATTATAAGTAAGCCATGACCCGTTTGCTTTCAAGACAAACTTTTCGTCTAAGAAATCTATTCCACCGCGCCAGCTCATATACGGTACTGCTTTTGCTGCTGATAGCGATGCAAGAACTAAACGGATACAGGGTCAACTATTTTCCACGAAAAACGTTTCGTCCAAGACCTTTACTCTACCGCGTAGCTTAATGTCAATTGTATCGAAAGAAATTACAGATCTAAAGTTGAATACTGTCATACCTTTATTGTGTCATTCCCATCTATTCCCGCTTGTACTACCGGAATCAGCTCTGGTACACTTATCACAAACTTGCTGTTGCAATTCTTCACAGACCTACTTATGTCATCTGAAAAAGTCGTACAATTAAACCGTTCTGTAAATGCGGTTTCGATTACTTGATCTGAAACAGCGATATCAATTCTATAAGTCTTTGAAATAGATCGCGGGAAACCTAACAGCACCCAAATGCATTCATAAGTAGTTATTAAATTAACCAGCTTTCCCAAGTCTTGATCTATGAAACCAACAATGGTGATTAATAATAATAAAATACTTGTGACTTTAAAATGCACATATTTGATGACTTAGGGAAAATATGTGCCAGGAAAAGGAACATTGGAATGCCGAAATATAAGCATAACTGTCACGTGGCACTTGTGCGAGTCACATGACAAACATTGTCACAGAGTATATTTACTCGATGACGAGTAAATTGACGGAGGTATAGCCTGTGACGTATCGCAACAAACTCGTGCCAAAACATTGTAACTCGGTCGAGATTAGAGATGTTGGCAGGGATATATAAAGTTTTTAACTAAACATCGAAGTAACTTGAGATGAGGTGACTTTTTGATCAAGTAATGTATGCTTCATTAAATAAATACGCATTGAGTTGATATGCTCCCAACCTTTTCAATAATATATCTTATGGTTAAATGTAAACAGAATTTTGGCACGGACATTTAAAAAATATCACTTGTTTCTCCTCTCAATAAATGATGAAATTTGAGTTACGACGTTTTGTCTTCCCAACAACGATAACCATAATCACTTTGAACTTCATAATTGTAACATACATATATTTCAAATCTACGATAGATGAGTCATTTAGGAGTTATTTGCCCTTGATCTTTAACTGTTTGGCTGCCTCGGCCGAGAGGAAAACAAGTATCAATTCAGTGCATCTTTTGTGTCCACAAAATCTAATGATTGCGAGCATTGCAACGTATAATATAGCTTTAGAACGACGTGCATTAGTTACAACCCGTAACGAAGTGGGTCAAACAGCTACACAGGCGTTATTTCGAAGGAGTTTATCATGAGTTAGTTTTATTTGATGACGATTCGTGTAAATAAACCATCGAATGGAATAATGAAGAAAACGTTCAATGGAAGTGCGTTAAATTTACTTCATATTTAAGCTCCCATTAACATGTCGAATCGAGTTTTTCAAACAGTGAAACAGGGATTCAATACCTTTTGTGTATGTCGGATTCACCGGCTGGGAAACGGCGGAAATGAGACACGCGGCGTAGCACGCTGTGAGATAATCAACGTGATTTGGTGATACAAAACAAATAACGTCACCCTTGCCGACTCCTATTTTCTGAAGGCCAGCCGCTGTCCGCTCAATGCGTTTACAAAACTGTCTGAAGGTAAAAGCTGTGTCTGTAATTCCATCAACCTGCAGGTAACAATGAAGTGTAAATGATTTATAAACATGACCTATGATAATCACTTGACAAAACGGAATGTATAAAGGTTTTACACTGCAATCATGAATGTCGATTTAATAATGTTACATCTGACAAACGTTTAACAATTTAGCCGTTTTATGATTCCTTTCGTCATTATTTGCAAGTCATCAAAACTTTGTCCATTTTTTAAAGTATCAGTATCAGAAGTGTGTAGGAAAGCATCGAGAAAGTAACGAATGAGCAGACATTAATACCCATTGTAACTCAAATGAATAAAATAAGAACAGCAATTTTGTTTATGACGTTTTATTTTTTATATTCATGAATATGCTGTTGGATATATAAGAATGAGATCGTTAAAGAATTGAACCACAAAATAAGGTTTTTCATAAAGACTTATCACTGCTTAATTTAGGTTCTTAAATTTCGAGTCAAAGGGATGTGTGTGCATGACAAACACGGATTGCTACAACTGGTGTTATAAATTGTAAAGAACGTGGATCCAGTCCACCTTTTAGGGAAGACTTCCAAGGGACAATTGTTCGTACCAAATCGACTTGTTCTCTGGCCTTATTGCGATTCAAAAGAACAAAGATCTAGAACGACCCCTCAATTTTAACATGTCAGGTCAGGTTAATACTAATATATCTTCAACATATTTGCCTCGGAGTCTTAGATGTGATATGTGGTTATGATGTAGGCAGATCTGCTAAGTCGCACACGACCCATGAGAAGTTAGAAACTTTCCATCCGCCAAAGTTTACCTCTGTGGAACGTCAGACCTGGATAACGTCAGACCTGGATATCAACTACGACAATTGTCGTCTGCAATATTTTCGTCGGCATTTTCGTCGTCTGTTCATATTTATATATATTAATTTAACTTTCTTTGGTACAATAATTACAATCAAAGTGTCAAACAGCTTTGAGCTTGATCAAGCTCCAAGCTGTTTGCAAAGGTTAATACAATTACGTGTTTTTATGTAACAGTCGTCCTAAGGATAAAGTTAACGCAGTGACTCTACCTGCGATCCGTTTATCCATCTACTCTAAATTCGATATAGTTACCCCCCGGTGATGGTAAAATGACAGAAAATGACCTCAATGTAACCTTTAAACACCTAGTCACAAATCCTTATTCATAAATTAAAAAGCCAGCTCACATGTCTACGGAATCCTGTTGCCGCCTTATCAATCTTCGCCCGGCGAATGACAGTGAAAGAAATGCGAAAGTGCAACGCTACATTTTCGCATTTTTTTTCGGTTGAGGCCAACACAAATCTACATGTATATGAAAATTTTAAAAATGTAAAAATAAAAATGCGAAAATTCACTGGTGAAGAAAAATAAACACGAAAACCGACGGTCAATTTTCGCAATTTTTTTCGGGCTGAGGTCTAAATCGCCGATTATCGTTCGTAATTCTGAACTCAGGTAGCGCAACGCTCGAAATTCGGAACACTCGACCTTCGCCGTTATACAGATTTTATCGTAGTTTGACAGTTTGATAGCTCGGTGCACATCCAATGTAAACAAATAGATTTAACATGCCTCAAACAACGTGTATCGTACCAGAATGCAGTAATTCAGGCCGTCACATTTTACCAGTGAATAAAATGCGTAGAGATGCATGGGTTGTAGCGATTCGATGAGGAAAATCCCTGTTTCAAAAATGGTCGCCACCAATCAAATTTTCTTACGTCTGCGGAGAACACTTCACGGAATCTGACTACGTTGAACTTACTTATCACGGTAGTTTCTTATATGTGACTTTGGAAAACATCAACAAGTCAACCCACGCTTTTTATTTATTCCAAAAAAGCTCTACTATTTTAAATGAATTCATTCAATATTCCATAATACTGACCACCATATATCAAAGTGGATCCATTTCAATGTGCCAGTTACATCGGCTGCAGAAACATTCTGAGAGTTACACATATTTCTTTACGTGTTAAGAGAAAAGTTATGAATACCAATTTAGAATATTAGATTAATTCCTATTTCATTATGATTTATTTTGTGCGAGTGTGTCGGGGGTGTCAAAGGGAGAGTCACTTAAATGTGTAATCTTTCCCATTTCCCTATTACTGTCTAAAGTTTATATGTATTGAGAGCTCTTGGTATAATATTGATCATTGAAGCAAATAGAGGTTGATATATCCCTTTATCACATAGCCATGCACATATCTAAGTGCTGTATGAATCGTATGAATCTGTCTGTGAGTGCATATATTTCATATGGTACAGAGAACAGTGTCCCTGCTTTTCAACGAGCGCTGCATGCACCAGGATATCAATTGACGTCATCTCGATGACAGTATCATAGACCATGACGTTTTTAGCGCCAAATATATCGAGCATCAGAACTGCAGCAATACAATTGTCTTCCATAAAAATGCACCGGTGGATTTGTTTAGCGGTAAGATGCTACACTCTTGATCCAGGGGTCGTGAGTTCGATCCCCCGCCGGACCAGTCTTTCGAATGAAACCGAGGTCCCACTTATCAGTGCTATACACTGGGCATGTAAAAGAACCAGAGGGCTCCATCGAAAAGAGTAGGGCGTTGCCCGGGTTCCTCTGTATCCGCTTCCCTCTCTCTGGGATGTCCAATTAGCCCACAGTTGGCAGAAACGGACGTAAACAACAAAAAAAGATAAAATCCATAAAAATGCCTTATGGACGTTCATGTGAAAAGGATTTTTATCATATTTGTGTGTTTAGTATTTATTGAAATTATTGGTTAAAACTACTTTGCTCGCCATTGCTCGCTGGTTAGATAAATCATTTTATCCAACTCGTTCAATAAACTCAATACTAAACACACACTCATTTTATATCCTCTATTACTCAAAATATCCTTCACCTATAATTTCAGGTACACTTGCTTAACAAAAGAAGTTGAAGAAGGATGCAGTTCCCAGCCGATTTACTTGGAATTCCGATACACCACTGCCAGAAAAAAATCCGATACACATCAGGTATGAAGAACAATAAAGTAAGAGAAGAAGATTGTTCAGTGACCTGAGCAACAATGACATGTCAACAAGATCAGAGGACAGCAGGAAACATAAAGAAGAGGATATAATATGCCCGGAAGATTGGTGCCTGTGAAGATTATTAATCTGGTCAGGAAACCATCGGTGAGAGTATCGCAGAAGGAACCTTGAATGCAGATAAGCAGGAAGCTCAGTATGACTCTACACAAACCCAAACACCCAAGAGTCCAATATTCTCTATAGGCAATTTTCGCGACGATGCTGCTGGAATTCATTTTTATACTGGTTTGGAGAATATAATCCGTTTTTTCTTTGTTCTCCATACATTAGGTCCAGCTGCCTTTTGTTTGAATTATGTTCACAACGCTTTTTTCAGTGTGAGTGTACCTGATCAGTTTATGTTGGTGTTAATAAGCTCAGAAGACACACAACTAAATTTGAACCGATTGTTCAGTATCAGGGACAACACTGTTTCCATTTTTTTGTTACATGGATACACTTTATGTCTAGACAGTGGGGAGAACTGAACATATGGCCAGCTAAAGAACTTGTGCGTTTTTTTGGTCCTTCAGGGTTTAGGTCGTTTTATCCAAATACTAGAGTAATAATTAATGCACAGAATATCCAATATGCAAAATCAAACATCCAAAGGCTCAACCAGCACGTTTTTTCAACATATAAAAAAAACAAATGTGTTAGTAGGTATCACCCCAGGAGGAATGGTGTCATTTGTTTCAAAAGCATATGGAGGAAGCACGAGTGCCAGGCATATAAATGAGGGTGTGCTTTAATGAGTTTATGTGATCTAACAGACAGTATTATGGCGGATAAAGGTCCATGATCTCTTTACACCGTACGACATTTCTATCAACATCCCAACATTTGTCAAAAAGAATAATCAGATGAGTGGTGAAAGTGTATTCAAAGACAGAAACATCAGCAGCAAGCGTGTACATGTCTTATTGATCTAGCCAAAACCTTCAAAATTTTGACTGAACCCATGACTGCAACAGAAACTAAGTTATCTTCAGAAATAATCTTCATTTGTTTCATGCTGTGTAACTTTATAACAACAATAGTGCCAAATCAAAGTACTTTAAGAACTGATGAGGGTATGAATTTAATGCTTGTAAATATTCAACTGTCACTGTCAAGTACTGTACTTCTGCTTTATTAGTTACGATTACATGGATATCTACATTTATGCAGGAACTGTTTTTGCTGAGTAATCTTACCTCATAACTTAAAAAAGTTCAACATTTTCAAATGAAATTGAGTACACCAAAGAATCATATTGTAAGGCCTGTGCCTTACTTTTAATAAACTTAATCAAACATTGTTATAATTGTCGTAAGCTAGCTCGATATGCAATCACAGTAGGATTTTAGTACTCGTTCTATTTATAGCATTTCTATGTCAAAAAGACTCTAACACATAAACGCAAAATCTATACACTGTCATAGGGAATTCGAGTAAGTCTTCATTTCGTATTTACCTTTCAATCATATTCACAGTATTACTTTACCATAATCTCATTCAAACTCTTCATAATCATTCGTAAACTTGCAAGTGAAACTGAATGTTGACATCCTCATGTATTTATTGACTTCCGCTGTGTAGATAGTCTCGTAACAAAATAATTTCTCATCTTTTGTTTGGTAATAATTCAAATGAGGGATGAGCGATGGCATAATTGTTTATTTAAACTTAGTTATTATTATTGAAGTAGAAAATTACAAATGTATTTATT
>JAULCE010032226.1:0-13750 GCA_032359355.1 Macoma nasuta | reverse complement strand
GTATTGTTTGAAAGAGTCACGATTTCGACGGTAATATTTTGCATAATTTATGCATGAATGATAAGGAATCACGCTGTGTACACGAAATTTGAAGGAAAATATGGTTTTAAGTTGTAATACTATGGGTAAATGAAACAAAACTTTCCAAATAATGCAAACTCATATTTAATGGTAGAAATATTATTGTTAACCGTTTAACTAAACGCAATCAATATGAAAAGCAATACAAGCGCAAATACTATATAGAAAATGACACTTTTCCGTTTTTATTCGAAATTGAATATTACTTAACGTGTCAAAGCGTTTGGAACCGGATCAGAGGCCGAGTAATACGGTGTCCGAAATAAATCTATTTGTAATCTATTTGTACGGATTATTGGTGGTCAGTGTCGAGAATCATTGCGATATTTACCCTTAACCTATCGCTTGAATTGTCTTCTGCTGAAAAGTTTGTCGGCTTAAAACGTTAATGGTACTTTTGCTCAAGTGTAAACCAGATTGAATTCACATCAGACACCAAATTGATCGGCATCTGATCTGGAGCAAGCCTTTTTAAAATTATCACCAGTTTTAAGCAGCAGTATAAGGGTTAAATGTTCTTGGGTGTGTCCATCTTAACTTTAAAATAAATTCGTCGAAACTGGAACAGTTTGTTTAACTGGATACACGTTATCCACCACTCATTGTTTGTCACTCATCCAAATAAACGACGGTATCGCAGAGGGTATATTGCAACCATCCTGTCTGTTGGTCGGTTCTGAGTTGATCGGTATTAAACTTAATTTTTCATAATCAGTCACCACATAAATTCCTATTTTATGTCTTTCTTATTTGACACCCTATAGTAATTGACATCCAACAGTGCGTTAATTGATGCCTGATAAGTGGACTCCCCTCTCCTGGGTATTTCACAGACTGCCTTATCTAAGTGTTGACAGTACAAAATGTTTGAGCAACTTAGTTTCCTCCGTGAGAGGTTCAATCAAAAATGACAAAGTGATAGGGCAGTTGTGATTAGTGTACTCTGATAGTTTTGTACTGAAAAACACCACCGGGTGCCACATTCCATAAACTAGGCAAGAATCTGGTCATACATTGACAATGCCTTATTTTTCGGTTCGGACAAATTTCGATAACCAGACTAATCGGCACTGAGACTGTTATAGAGGTACTATCTTGGCCAAAACAGACAACCTAGAGGTTATCGCAGTTATGCATGATCAATTCAATTTAATTGATAAGACTTTTAAAGTTCGACTGTGTTGGTTCCTTCACTTGGACTATTTGAATCCAATCATCAGCGAACTCAATCATAAGCTTTATGGGTATAATGTAATTTGCCAAGCTCGATAACCATCCTGAACCACAGAAACTATTGAGCTAACACCATTTAGTTGATGAAACGTTATTAGTCTTTCCTCTACTCGGGTCCAACCTTAACGTGTCGTGTCAAAGACACAACCAATCCCGTCAAAGAAAAGCATGCTCAACCCAATTTAATTTTCCAGATTTGCAATACATAGACATGTAACTGTATGATTATTTTTGCAAATTTCATATGCGGCAACTGTAGCTGTTTTGAAGAACGCCTTCTTGCAATTTTAGAACCTGTTGTGACGCCTAGTAACTCGGCGTTACATCTGGATATAAATTGTTTGCAAAGAAATAAACGGTTCGCCCGCATTATGCAGAAAGTTAAATTCGGAATACTATTTAAATTTCTAAATTGTTATAAATAAAATTAGCAAAACAACAGTTAAAATATGGGCAAGGTAAAAAAACAATTAGGGACGTTTTATGAGACTTGGTCCCGGATATGGATCTATGTATGCCCTCCTTGATAAAAGATAGAATGGAGGGGCTAATCGCACTCACACGTACGATCCTCTGTTTACATAAAAAAAATGTCGATGACTACACACTCCACTAGTTTTAATTATTCGTTGAGTACCGCAGTACGATTTACAGTAAGAGAAACGATATTCTTTACCATAAAACTCGTTAAACACTGAACACCGATAATCCATATCTAGTTTTGAATTAGAGCAGACGCCGAATTACTCAAAGTCTGATCCGGTTCCAAATTGTTTGACACTCTTGGTAAAATTAGTTTCGAAAAAGACTATATAAAGGTTGTTTTTTCTTATTATTTTGATTTAGAGCAGACGCCGAATTACTCGAAGTCTGATCCAGTTCCAAATTGTTTGACACTCTTGGTATAATTAGTTTCGAAAAAGACTAGATAAAGGTTGTGTTTTTCTTATTTTCTTATTATTTATAAGTTAAGATACTTATTTTCGTACAGACGAAGGTTAACCATTGTTACAAACATGTTGTCACCTGATTTCAATTGATTGACCCTGAACAGACCCAAGTTCGGAGAATTGGCGGCTGATCTTCGGTAAATTATTTACACGCGTTTGAAATAATAGACTTATGGGGTTGGCTGAAACCTATAGTGTCTGCATCGAAGTACAGGCAGGTTTGAAAGCTGAAATCAGCACGGTAGATATCATATTTAATTTACATAATATTATTACACATATGCTTAATAGTGGCAAAAATATATACTGTGCTTTTATAGATTTTACCCAAGCTTTTAATTACATAGTCAGGGATAATTTATGGGTAACGTTAATAAAGTTAGGAAACAGGGGTAAGAAACTAAATATTATACAATCATTTTATAATTGTATCCATTGTATGAAGAAATTGATATTGGTATAATGAATATATTCATGTTACTGTACTGTTTTTGCAAATACTGCTTAAGAATTACAAGAGCAGTTAGACAGGCTAAAATTGTATTGTGATAAATGAAAACTCAAACTAAACGTTGAAAAGACAAAAGTAATGGTGTACCGGAAAGGTAGTAGACTGGCACATAATGCAAGCCTTACATATGGACATTGTTAAAAGGTTTACATATTCAGGTGTAGTATTAACCACCACGGGCCGGTTGCATGACAAGCCGTTAGCGCTTAGCTGCATGCTAAATGTCTAGCTGATAGCTAAATTTCGGTTGTAGAAACAGGCTAAAATAACTGGTGTTGCATGACACCAACATAGGATAGCTGTCAGCTAAATTAATCATACAAAATAAGAGGCACTCAGAGCAACTATAAATTCCTTAGCTGTAAGGTAAATATGGTTGGCATCATCCATCAATATCACAGACGAAATCGTGTCTTTCGAGACAGATTCAATCCACTTGAACATTTCGATGATGCTGAATTGTTACAACGATTTCGTTTTCGTCGAGATGACCTCCTTCGTGTAGTGGACTTGAGTAGGGATGACTTAGATTTTTAGTTTATGAGAAAGGGTTCCCTTTCCACTGAAATGCAGGTACTGCTTGCCCTTCGCTTTAACAGTACGGGAAGTTTTCAAAACTGTTTGAGAGACACTGTCCATGTGTAAAAATCCACTGTTTCAAGGCTCGTATATAGGCTCGTTGTATCATCAGCTTTGTGCCACTAAGCAAGAAATTTCATTAGGTTTACATGCCACGTACAGACAGACAGACAGCAACATGCATTTCATGGTATGAATGAGTTTCCGAATACAGTGGGTTGTGTTGAAGGTACCCAAGTCATTATTCAAGCACCAACGCGAAATGAGCATGCATTTATTAACAGGCGTGGTAAGCATAGCATCAATGTTCACATTGAGGCTCGCCAGGGTCTATTCCCCCATCTACAATGCATTCAATAAGGAAAGAATCCGCGAAAATATACGCCATCAGATCAAGATCAGGCATCTCGTCTGCTTGTACATTTCCAGTTGGTGGATGGTTTTCTGGCTCTGAGATGGATCCTAGCTTGATGCAAATTTAGACCATTTCTCCTTTATCTCTGCAATGGTACGACCAATTAAGGAGATTGCATTATCAGCATCACTCACTTCACTCCAAGCTTTTTGCTTGCACTTGTTTGTTACCGAGCTTTTAAATTTGCTATGAAGCACATCCATGTGAGCACTGTATTGCTCTATAAGAGCAAGGGTTTCGGAGTGAGAAAAAAATCTTCATTCTTTTTGCACTAGTTTCTGTTGCAATTATGTCCTATTCAAATAAGTGAGAATAAGGTTTAGGCCCTTCTTCATCAAATGTACTTTGATAAATGACTTAAGCTGGAAGTTAAATATGCTAGCTTCGAGGTAACTAGCTACAAGCTAAATTGGTCTCATGCAACCCAAATATAAAGCTATTTTAGCTGTATGGTAAGTATCTATCAGGTAGGGTTTAGCGAACAGTTTATCATGCAGTTTTATCCTCTTGGCATGCAACCGGCACACATGTTTTTTTCTCAGATGCACAAACAACTTTAGCTGGACAGTCGACAAAGGCAGTTTTTAAACTTAATAAATTCGAGTAAGCACACACACACACAGTCGAATCTGTCTAGAGCGGCCACCAGAGGGACTATTTGTGGCGGGTGGTTACTTGGTGCGGGGCGGAAGTGGTGCAGAAAGCTCTACACTGCATTTGTTTTGCATTGAATAGCCGATGGTTTTATGTACAAATGCCTGTTTTGGGGTGGCTGCTCAATACGGGTTGCACTGTATGCAGATAATATTATTTTTGTGTTTTACCTGTATCAATATATCAGTCGATGTTTATTTTGTTGGTGCATTCATGTCTATCCGTTAACTTTGTCAAATACATACAAATGATAAACCTTCTCCACAAAGTTATGAACGAGTGAATAAGTTGTTTTATTTTTGTTTTCGTACTTGTATAAAGATGTCAGTCGACAGTTATGTCGGCGCATAAACATTCATGTGTATCTGTCAATCGGTACAAATGCTTATAAGCACAATTTGATAGACCTTCTCCATAAAGGTTTAATGAGTCAAATACAACTTGAGTATATTTTACAAAAGTTATTGCTTATTCTCATCAAGACATTATATATGTATTTCTAATGATAGCGAACAACACTGGTCGCCTGATATATGTATTCGAATATATGGTTTATTTAGCATTCAAATGTGTATGGCATATGTGTGTCATGTTTCTTTTGTTTTCTTCTGTAAAAAAGTCGACACGGGCTTTTAAGCCCACTGGAAATGAATGAATAAAACTTGAACTTGATCGTGGCGCAGACCTGTATAGCTTGGCATAAGAAAATATTAATCTCTTTAAACTAAATATGCAATGGGAGAAACGTTATTCTCTTCCGTTTAAACGCTTATGAAACGCGAACAAAATGTAAATAAGCTTATATCATTACATTAAGTTTCTAATGCGATAATCGAAAAATAATAGCGTTCCTACCACACTACATGTTATATCAGATTTGAGATTAAAAAAAAGTTTTGATAAATAGCTATATTTTTGAATCTTTAACAATATGGCAGTGTTAATGTGTGTTCAAAATACACAGGGACAATGACACCACTCTTTGGGCATATATTATGTATTCTCTGTGAAGTAAGTTTACCCTTTAGCCGCAAAATTTTAAAGTGTCGGTTAAATCTGGTTTTGAATAAAAGAAAATAACGAAACAAACAACGGAAATAATCAAATAAACTTTGGCTTTTCCGAAGCCCTAACACTTGGAATTATTTTTGTTACAAAAAGTGAAATTCCTAATCGGACGTCGCCTTCTAAGGCGGCGTCTGATCAGAGGCTTTACTTTTTTGCATTGTCGATTTGAGTCGCATATAGCGGTGAAACGGTTAAAAAGTACCTGCTTCCAAAGTTGTCATGAACCATCTGTCTGATCTAATGACACTGTTTTCTTTTTGCCAAATACACCGGAATTACTTTACAGAATAAAATTCTATATCCCCTTTTTGAAAAAAGAATATAACAATATTAGCCTGAATTTCTGCAAAAAAGTCTTCCTTAATGCAGTTTATATATTAATAACAACACTAACATAACTCATAGCCGAAAGTTTTGACTTCTTGGCCTGTTTCAAGATTAAATATGCAGACAATTTAGTACAACTGCTTTATATCTATCTTTCTGTAATTATCAACCTGTTCATTGATTCATGACGTCATCCACAACAACGACGTCTTGCCGTTTTTCTTGTTCGGGAAATTAAGGTGCAAGTCAAATAAATGCCATGCAGGATCAGACGTCGTCTAACTCTGTATGCTTAACAAATATCCATAGTTAAATATGACCATGTTATGACATTTTATATAGTATGCATACATCCGGCATCCTATCTATGGCTCTGCAATAGGACACGAGTTTCCTATTTATCTATTCGGCTTTTTGTTAATCACGAGCGAAAAATATTGATTATTGATGTGATTAATTTTAATTAGGTGAACCGAATAATGCAGTCCAAAAGAAGACACAATATCCTCCCTAGATGTCTGATTTCAATCTACACTGATAAAACTGTTTTTATTCCTTAAAACACTTCAAAACAAACTCCGATCAGACGCCACGCCAGAAACGCGCAGGCTAATCAATCGCTACATTGTATTTTTTATGATAATAGACGGGTTCACTCATTTTACAAACTATGACAGATATGCCTTTTTACTCGGCTTTGCTTTGTATAGTCTATCTGAACTGAGAAGTGCCAATCGTTTCCAAGAATTTCACTGACTCTCTGCAAAATATTTTGTGTCTCTTCATATTTTGTGAACTTGACAATTATAGTTATTTTGTATGCTCTACCTCTAGCTCTTAAATTGTAAGCCCTTTCAATCTCCACTTCCTCGGTCGAAATAAATGTTTTCTCTTCACTGACAGTTCAATATTGTTTTTGGACCCTTCAATTCCTTTGAATTTGATATTATTGCGTCGTTAATTAATGATGTGTTTAAATTTGAATTTCAGTGCATGATTTTCCGTCTTCAAGTCGTTGATTGATTCCGTTAATATTTTCAGTTAATGCACACCAAATCTCGCATTACACGCCAACTCTACTCTATCTTCATATTTCGTAAGAAGTCGAACCTTTTCTCATGGCTTTCATTGCCTTTTGAGGTTAGAGGAGTTCGATGGGTACGTGACTCCTCATAAGATGAGACACTTTTATCTCGTTGAGGAAAAAAACTGTTTGTCTAGTTTGTCTATGTAGGGTTTGGTGACGTGGCGGTCCTGTGTTACTCTAAATGTATCAGCGCATGCCTGTAAAACGAGAAAAAGAAACACTCTTACGGTCAACGTAATCTAACACTGAATTAGTATCCCAGCTACTATTACTACTACTGCTACTACTACTACTGCTGCTGCTACTACTGTTATCACTATTACTACTACCACTACTACAACTACTACTACTACTAGTACTACTACTACTACTACTACTACTATAACTGACTTGGGCGTTTCTTAGTAAATAAATTTTTGCTACTACTGTACCTGCCCCGTTGTTATTTACAAAAGTTGACAACACTTCATTGTTGGTCTGACGAGCGTCAATCAAGGTAGATCCAGTTTGTAGCAGCCACGTCTTTGTATACATATTTTAACAAAGCCGATATTATCCAACTGTACTAATAATCTAGAGAATATCAGATTCTTCTATAAAATGCCTACAAAAAATAGCAGCAAGCTGGTTTTATTTTACCAATATTGTGTAAAAGAATTTCAAGAAAATATATATTGAATGCGTATGGATCGGTTGATTATAGATTGGGTGAGTACTAAATTTGTGTTGAGCACAGAACAGAACATGTATAGTGTTCCATTCAATCTCTATATTTGATTGTAAAATTGAAAGGGCATAAAGGCAATGGCATATTTCAAAATATGTCACGATAATTTATTTACGATGTGTAACAATAAATATGATCTTCAAGAGCTGTAAGAATACTGGTTTGGTTTGGCAACTAGCAAACACAACGTTGCTTGTGTACAATTCAAATGAAATACGTATTATATGGAGTGTAATCAATGTAGAATACGTATCATGTTCAATCATTTTTAATGAGTTCTGTTCAAAACTGATCAAACCATACCATACAACTAATGCAAATACAAATGAACAAGTAGATGTATAATTGTGTAGCAAACAACCACGAATACTATCAAGTTTTCTTACGAGTATCATGAGAACACTGTGTAAAAGTCAATTGTAAGATTCTTGTAAAGTCTTTTGGATGTTAGCAATAGAAACATTACTCTAAATCTTGTCATGTCAATGCGCTCTACAGAAAACAGTGCTTTCCATAAATCCTAAACAAATGTATGATTAATGAAAAGGAGAGTAATATGCATTTTGAATACAACTACACAAATACACTTTATGACAAGTCAATCATCGTATCTTGAAAACACTTCTTCATAAACGGATACAGAATATCAATATCGCATCAAAAATAAGTCAGTTAGAATATGCCATAATATCTCAAGGAAATGATTAGTTTGTAGGTTCCCACGTTTGGTGTTGATTCACTTTACCATGTACTTCTTTCTATAACCTTATACCAAATGCCAACTAAAATTTGGCTTTTCTAGTTACGATTACATAATGGGTTAAAATTGCAGCGGTGTGTTGTAAACAAAGTAAATTACTTGCAGCAACAATAATGACAATTAACAAACTGCCGTGGTCACATCTAAGATTCAACTGTCAAATAAATAAGTATTGCATCCGTTCAAGCGTCCTGCATTTCCCAAAGTTGGAACTATAAACAACGCTGACTAACATGATCGCTAACACTGACCTACTATATTTTATGCATTCGACAGAGTAACAGATTTAATGCATTTCACAACATATAACATCAAACAGAAATACACATCTTTTGAAGCAACGCTATTCTTTACAGTTTATTTTATTTTCCTGTTTTCCGAAGTCTGTGTATTTCTCACCAAATTATACGTCAATGAAGTAATTTGTGACATGGCGCGTTATAATATGTGTACGAACTATTTGGCATGAAACTGCGCTACAATATCAGTATGAAATAACGAATAATCATTCCATCGTTTGTTTCATGCATTAACTCAAAATATATCTCAATTTTGCAATCAATCATACTCAAAGTATGGTAATATTGTCTTCTTTTCTTTCAAAAACACGGTTTACGATGTCTTTTCATTTTCAATCTTTATTCTGTTGGTGTATGATTAAACTGCCGTTGGACTAAAACACTTTTCGAACCATGGCAAATATAAAAGAAGATGATAAAGTCACCTTCCAAAATGTTTAACTGACATAATCAGATGAACCATCAGTGACATTTCGTCTATGTGCTTTGAACGTGCCATTTTGGCGAAAAGGCATTTGGAAGCACACAGACGATGTGATTGGTTTAATTTACATTTGACATCAAGGCCACACCAAATTAATTTTTTGTTCTACGGATTTTCATGGAACAAAATTTGAGCGAGCGAGCTAAAAAAAAAACTATAGTTTTTTTTTCATTTTCAGGATATAATGAAGAGAGCGAAAGCAAATCTCGAGCGAAAAATTGAAATACTGAAAAAAAGACTTTTTATGTTTAAATCTTTATTTAACTGTATTAATTTGCATTAAAATAAGTTTTTCTTTTATATGTTACACAGTTAACTCATGTATTTAAGTTTTGTTTGGATACAAAATAAAAAAATCCCTAGTTTCACTGTTGAAAAGCTCAATTATGGTATTTTCAAGGGCCGTTACTTTTCTCATGCACAATTGGTGTTCATGAGTGAGCTGTCCTATGACATATAATTAAAGTTAAGTTGACATGGAAGACAAACAAGTCACTGGCATGATAGTTATAACCACAATATATAGTCTTTTTCACTGCATCAAAGTCTTCAAGTATCTCATAGCTCTACATGAGGATAAAGTGTGATATCCGTGACATTTAACTCTAGAAACATGAATGTTCAATTAATTAGCAATACATTGTTTTACAGAAGGTTAGACATTTATTTGATCAAGTGTTAGTCACTGTTTTAAATTATAAGATCATTTGAAACAATTTTGTTACGTTTAAACGTATTTAACGTGATTTTATTTTAAAGTTGCACATGTCTGTATAAATTCATCTCCAATAAACCAGGTCCATAAATGATCATTTGTGCTAGAATGGAGGCCTTTTCTCAAAAGTTTTATCTCAATATTGTCTATGAAATATAACATCGTTTAAAACCAAGTAATAGGTTTTAGATTCTAACAAAACGCAATAACAAATACACATCAAGGTACGGTTGTTTTCATCACCTTACCCAATTATGTCTGTTGCCAGGCCATCTCCCTTAACTAGTGATCATAACAAATTGCAAACCTCAGCGCTTGATCAATGCCAACGCTTTTTACCACAGCGTATCCATAAAAGAGTTAAGTGAATAAAGCCTGTCAAAGCGTATTTTCAACATATGAGGTCGAGCAGTTGCGGGACGAATACAGACCGGAAACAAATGTAGATCATCGTAAACACGATTTCGACACAAACACTCGATTATTTTAAATATGTATGTTCAAAAGATATTGAATACAGTCGAATACAACACTACATCTGCAGCTTTCTGTAATACTCGAATGTTTTATGATTGAAATTGTCCGAGCGGCCGAAAAAAGTAGGTGCGGTCCCAACAAACTGGACAAAAAATGGTGCGGTAAATCCGTCGAACAACTGACCAATTTGGTGTGGCCCAATGTATCTAGATATACACATGTAGAGGACATTTGCATAAAGTCCAAATATATAAAATGTTACCGTATGATTTAGCCATTTCATCGCCATAGTCGACTAAATAACCATTATAAACAGTGCATTCCTAGATCAGACGCGGCCTTTCTAAGGAGGTGTGTGATCAGCGATTTCACTGTTTGTAGAAAACATAATTTTAATTATCTCTGTTATTTTTCGAATATCTTATCTTAAACAAGTTGCAGACATCAATAATTTAGCTTAGCGGAAAAGGGGTATAAAAGCTTAGTATTTGTTACTAGCAGAGGATGTCAAAATGGTCAATAAGATTTGGCTGTATGGGTTGTTACACTATGGAATATACAATTCAAAGATTTGAACAGTAATCATTAAAGAACTGCATCCTTTTACAAGCCATGAAATAATACAGTTCTAGCTATCTAAAGGTTCTAATGTAAAAATATTTTAAAAGATACCCCTATATTAACGGTCTCATTAAAACCGGTCGTATTTTTTGTCAAATATTACGGCATAATTTAATTGAACGATACCGACGATAAATTGTCAGGTAAGTAAAGCTTTACTATACATATGATCAAGCTACTGTTACCATTATGCGACATCAAGCTAATTAGCTCACGAGTAGTATAAAATGCATTTATGGTCTACAAAAGAAGAACATGACGATAGTTATCTTCGTTTTCCTTTTTGTTAGCGCTGTCTGATTATTACATGGCTAATGCTCAACCCAACTGGGATGGTAAAACTCCACCTTGCATGCTAGCAACACCAACAATAAGCTATACAGAAGACGGTCCAATAATAGTAAAGAAAGATGTGCCGATAGACATTAATGAACAACTTATAGTTGGATATGTCAAGATTCCAGCCGCTTTCGAGAATAGAGGTGAGACGTGTTTTGTATACTATGCACATTGATACACCATCCTGTTGTTGATGTTGTTATTAATGATGAGGATAATGTAGATGATGGCGGTTATGGTCAAAATAAGAAGTAAAACTTTCATCGGTGCTAGGACAGGTTCCAAATTGCCACGAGTTTTGTAAATAAGTCATTAACGCGCATGATGTCTTGGATTTCGGGCTGTTGTGTGTAACTTGGTAAAAAACCAATTTGCTAAATCTAGATTATGCACCCTATTATCATGTTGACAGTAGCTTTAAATATGTAAAATTAATTTGCTATCTTTCGCAATATCCACAACATGACGTTGTATGATAAAATGGCAATTTTATGTTAAAGTCATTTAGTTTACTTTTTTGCGACTGTCAAAAGTACGTCATTTTATGTCATTTATTGATTACAGCAAAACGTTATGCTAAAATATTTGACCCCTGCTGTTATTTTTCTGAAGTGGTATTTCAATAAAAGCTGTCTCATTGTACGTTCTGATTGACCATCAATTAAACGTATATCACGAAAAATGCAGTAATATAGTTATAGTTACTACACCAAATAAAGTAAATTCGCTTAAACAAATTGCTTTAAAATGACACTCTAAGTCTTAGATAAAAAGAAATTAAGTTTTTGAACCTCCTCTTATGGTCGCTTGTCTACATATTTATTTTAATGGCCTCTGCGCATTCACAGAAAGGCGTCACCTGATACGGTTCTATATCAGAAAGTATTACGTATGGTTATATATATATTGATGGACACAATGTCATGATTGAATCCAAGAGCAAATGATTCAATGAAATATTGGGCTATGCCACTAAGCTATCTCTGAAAAGAGTGTCTTAAAACACAGGTTGTATAAAGCAAGATGGTCTTGGAAAAGGTAACCACAAGGTACAGTCTGATCCAGGAGAATGTTTTTCGGCGTGCAATACCAAACTGTTTGGAATCTACGTAAGTTACGTTTATACTAAACTATTTAGGTTTGCTTGTTAAACAAAATGACCTGTAGCATTATTTATATGTGTGGTATTTAAAACGCAGCCAGAGCTAGAACCGTCGAGCCTATGAACACGTAAATTATGTCACACCTGCAATGTGATACTTTGATTGATAAAGTCATAAATCTATTATTGTCTTTAACACACCACAAATTATAATGTAAAATATTTCATTAATCTAGAATGTGGGAATTCAATATTAATGCAAACACCGTGATTAACGTATTGTTATAATCTTTAAAATACTCACCCATTATCATCAAAAAATAATTTATCAACAGTTTAATAACTAATAAGCTTTCTGAGCGCTGTTCTTAACCAGGTTATATTTTTATTAAAAAAAACTGGTTCTGAAATTAGTTTTCTCCAATTTCAAAAGCGCTGAAATCAAAGTCGAAAAGGGAACGCTTTATTTTACCGCTTTAACGCTTAAATGCCGAAATATGCAAATGATATGAAACCAATGACAATTGTTAGGTATTTTATGAAGAATTTAACACAGTGGCTGTCAAATATTCTGATGCCGGTATACTGCGTACTAATATCAAATGCAATAGTATATTACAAAAAAATCTCTTCATATCTTATAGTTTAACATATTGCAGAGTTTGCAACACTTTTTCTTCTTATTTGATTTTCTTAGAACTTTATGTATTTGTTCTCTCTAAAACTCGATACATGGAACATAAAACGTAACTTTTGAAATTTACCGCAGAAAATCATCACCCCTAATATATTAACCCCATTCACTGCCTACCCATCCCATTGTGTCATATGCAAACAGCTTGGAACCGAATGTGACGCTGAGTTACTCGTCGTCTCATCCGGATCCAATCTGTTAGACATTCAGCCACTTTTTCCGCCAAAGATTAAGTGAATTTGTGAAGTTTTAAAATGAAGCAGACGAAATATTGTGCATGCGCTTAATTGTCGCGGCAGTAGAAGGTTTAATGTCGTGCGTGTTTCCTGAAATTAATTGATTGTTGTGTGATACATAAAATCTCACATTTGTGTTGTTTTTAACGTCATCTTATAAAAATTGCTTACAAAAGTCTAGCGTCATATGAATTTTAGCTGACTCTTTTCATTAAACTGATATTTAACTCAATATAAAACCTCACTCTTATCCCATCATCACCCCAGTTCAACCAGTTGAGCATCTTTCATATGACAGTACTGCTACAAATAGCTTTAAATCAAAATCTAGGTTTATTGCTGAGCTTGACTGGATTAAAAAATTACAAACCCCGTTTCCTTTAGGTTTGAA
>JAULCE010032225.1:0-22274 GCA_032359355.1 Macoma nasuta | reverse complement strand
GCAGGTGTGTGTGTGTGTGTGTGTGTGTGTGTGTGTGTCTGTGAAAAATTATAGTATGGGGTAAACTTTAGTTTTTCATCAATATTTATGGAGAAAACTAAAACATTAGCAACGGAATTTCAATGAAAGGAGACGATGACAGGATAAATCAATTAACAGGTCAGTGTCATAGATGGAAAAAGTATTTGACACACACACACACACACACACATACTCGTAAACGTATACCTCTGAGGTATCTGTCTACATACCAGAGAAGTGAGGTACCAGTCTTCCGAACACTTTTCTTACAATGTCTTTACATATTATACATATCCGATTCATTTATAAACTTTTTGTCACAAGAACATTCCTGAATATTGAAGATTAAGCTCCGTGCATTTGACCCACGTTATGGGGTATATCCATATATGGTAAAATTGTGTATTTAAAAGAGAGGTATTTTTCCAAATATGGTCAGGCTTGTTGAATATTCATTTAACGAAGTGAGGTATTTCAAAATATGGGATTTTCACACTTTTTCTTGTGCAAAGATACAAGTGAGGTAGATAGAGGTAAATGATTGAGAGCAAGTAGATCCAATACTTGACTGTTCAATGCATTATGTTACAAACTTAATCCGGAAGCAAAATTAATATTCATCGGGGATCACATCTAGTTAATTACATTTCTTAATCATATTCGCCAGTGACATATTCAAACAGTCTAGCTACAAATCAAACAGCAATTTCCCAGCTTCAAACTGTTCACCGCTCAGACTGTTACCAAACAAAAGAGAACTTTTGTCTCAACTTTGATCAGCAGAAGACATGTTTCGCAGTAGATAGTGGGAACAATCAATGGAATAAGTGCAAATATTAGGTTTTCAAAACAGTTTGTATCCCAAAACTTAGTGCAAAATAGTTTTTCTGCTCAGATTGCTTCCTTAACTAAATATAAATTCACAATTCCTACTCAATTGATGGATGAGTAGTTAACGTGTGACCCTTCTGTTACCACATCATCATAGAACGAAGAACTCTTCGTTTGATCACTGACATTGTAAGTTATTTAGGCGAGTTTTCAGATACCCATGTATCCATGCACCAAAGACTTTTACCAGATTTCTAAGTCTAATAAAGGGGCATACTTCAGTTATGTACTCTTGTCTGTTGGTGGAGGTAATGATGGTGAACAAGTATCGTAAGTTTCAAAGCAATCTCTTATGGTTGTGAAAAAAAGTGAACTGGTACAAAAAACTTAACCAAAATTCTAAGTCAAATAAGGAGCAATTTATATTTAATGAAACTCCATCCAGTAGTTTAAAGGTAAGAATGCAAATCCACTCAGTAGTCGGAAGTCAATGACAAATCCATGCAATTTCTAAGTAAACAATACATGTTTGTGAAACACTATGCCCCCATTTTGACCTTTGATCTTGATGTATGACATTGACATTGACATGTTACCACTGAAAATGTACAGCTCTATGAGATACACATGCATGCTAAATATGAAGTATAGATCAATCTGCATCAGTTCAAAGGTTGACCTTTGATACTGAAGGATGACCTTGACCATGACATGTTACAACTGAAAATGTGCATCTCCATGAGATACTCATGCATGCCTAATATGAAGTATCTATCTGCAATAGTTCAAAAGCTGACCTTTGACATTGAAGGATGACCTTGACATGTCAACACTGAGAAGGTGCAGCTCCATGAGATACACATGCATGCCTAATATGAAGTCTCTATCTGCATTATTTCAAAAGTTGACCTTTGACCTTGAAGGATGACCTTGACATGTAACCACTGAAAATGTGCAGCTCAATGAGATACACATGCATTTCTAATATAAAATCTCTATCTGCATTATTTCAAAAGTTGACCTTTGACCTTGTAGGATTACCTTGACCTTGAACTTTTATCACCAAAAGTGTGCCGCTCCATGAGTTACACATGCATGCCTTATATGAAGTCTTTATCTGCATTAGTACAAAAGTTGACCTTTAACCTTGAAGAATGACTGTGACCTTGACATGTCACCACTGAAAAGGTGCAGCTCTATGAGATACACATGCATGGCTAATATGAAGTCTATATCTGCATTAGTTATGGCCAATGTTAAAGTTGGTAAATTTGACCTTTGACCTTGAAGAATGACCTTGACATGTTACCACTGAAAATGTACAGCTCTATGGAATATACATGCATGCCTAATATGAAGTCTCTATCTGCATAAGATCAAAAATTGACCTTTGACCTTGAAGGATGACCTCGACATGTTACCACTGAAAATGTGCGGCTCCATGAGTTACACATGCTTGCCTTTTATGAAGTCACTAGCTCATATCGTTCAAAAGTTATTGACAAGGTTCAAGTTCTGTGTTTCAAGTTTGACCTTGAAGAATGACCTTGACATGTCAACACTGAAAAAGTGCAGTTCCATGAGATACACATGCATGCCTAATATGAGGTATCTAGCTGCATTAGTTCAAAAGTTATGGAAAATGTTAAAATTGGTAAATTTGACCTTTAACCTTGGAAAAATGACCTTGATATGTCAACACTGAAATGTGCGGCTCAATGAGATACACATGCATGCCTTATATGAAGATTCTATGTCATACAGTTCAAAAGTTATGGATAAGGTTACAGTTTTGTGACAGACAGACAAACAGACAGACCAACAGACAGGACAAAAACAATATGCCACCAGATCTGAAGATCTAGACGGCATAAAAATGTCAAAAAATTCTCTAATTAATTTATTAGTCAAGTGATCATGACCTAAATCACAGGTGCACAGGTTCATACAATGACAAATAAGTTTACAAAGTATTCATTGAAAGATGATGAAGTAATGCTCCGGACGAAAAGGAACACCCATACGTTTGACCCCTTAGATGGTACATCCATTGTTTTCAAACACAAGAATGACCACTTAAGACACAAAAGATTTTAAGTGGTTACGGAATGAATCAAAGGATTCTTTTGTATAAGGCCAGACAGACAGATGGACGGGCGGAGTGTTTCCAGTATGACCCCCCCCCCCCCACCTCCAACTCGTTGAGGGGGGTATATTAAAGGCTAGAAGATGAGGTAAAAAAAAACACCAAGCATTTAAATATTAACTTTTAATTAAGCTCAAATGATGCAATCATGAAAGCAAGAACATGGATAACTGATAACTGAAAATAACTGATGGATAAAGCTGCAACAAGATGCATTGCAAACACAAGACCTGAGGCAACCCTTTCCCTGTGGAATATTGTACAAGACTGTCCAGTACGAATGTTGTATATTGGCACATGACAAAAAGCAATTTTATTGCCTTAGTCAACAGAACAGTGAATAACAAGATCTATGCCATTCTATAGGCAAACAGAGTAGACCCTGTCAGGCTGATCAATCTCATCTGGGTCTTGTCTGTTTGTAAAGGTCTAAAAAACACATGTTTACAGTGGCCAGTGGCCACATGATTGTTTCCACAGCACTAACCAGTCAGCCACAGACACCTGTACACCTTGACTAAACTGCTTCTGAATCAGGGTCTACATTAATTGCCATTTTATTAGTACATTTAAAACTTTTGAGATGCACACACAGGGTAGGCTGACCGAATAATTTGGATAATTTTGATAACATTCAAATGCAGCTGAAAAGAAATCAAGGTTCAAAATTATGCTCAAAGGAAAGTTCAGGTCAGGGTTGCCTTTCACGAGCGGAGCTCTTGCTCCATTTCAAATTTTCAACTTCAGATATGGTCTCTAATCTTATAGCAACATAACTGAAATTTTGACTGCCAGTGAGAAAAAAGATGTTTTCACCAACAGTCAATAATTTAAGTAAAGTGGCAATAAAATTGAATGTTGAAATTTTGAGATTGAGCAAGAACTCATCTCAAGATGCTTAGGGAAAGCAAGGTCTGTATCTCGAGAAGAAATAAAAAATGTTTTTTTTTTCACATCTACCCTCCCCCCCCTCCTTCCCCCCTTAGCTCATAATCATTAAATTTTGGTAACTTATTATGGGCTTAAGCTAATAATACAATTTAACTCACAAACAGTGGACATACCAACAAAAAAACTTTTCAGAGCGGACGGATACACGCAGACGGATGGACGGAGACCATTACCATATCCCCTGACACCGTTGGGCGGGGGGGATAAAAAGAGGCATATAGATTTTTTAAGACAGTAGGTAGCTTCATGCAGCACAGCGGTAATGCAGAAAGCTCCCTGATGAGCTTTCCGCATTACCGCTGTGCTGCATGAAGCAGTCAATAGTCCGAACAAGCACCAATGCCTTTTCTTTAAGTGGCTGCTGTAGAGGTTTTACTGTAGATGTTTACAATGTTCAGAGCTCTGATGTTGGATAAATGTCATTTCTATGAGCTTCAGAAATGTTTTGTACACTGCTTGTGGGTAAAAGGACGTTACCAGTACAATAAAAACAAGAGGGCCATGATGGCCCAATATCGCTCACCTGATAAATAGTGTAATAATATATAGAGCAAACAAGCAAATTCATAGAATTATGGTCCCATGCTTTGGGGGTCTTATTGGTTGGGAAAGGTCTTGTCACAGGTAATGCACATGTGAAAAGTGAAAGTCGTACCTGTTACGGTTCAAATACCATGAGCAAGGTTAAAGTTTTCAAAATGTAGGTCAAAGGTCATGGTGAAGGTCACAAGGGTAAATAATTTTGGTATTGACAGAAAGGTATTGTCACAAGAAATACACATGTGAAATATGAAAGATGTACCTATTACTGTTCAAAAGTTATGAGCAAGAATAAAGTTTTCAAAAAGTAGGTCAAAGGTCATGGTGAAGGTCACAAGGTCAAAATATTTGGTATTGACGAAAAGGTATTGTCACAAGGAATACACATGTGAAATATAAAAGCTGTACCTGTTACGGTTCAAAACCTATCAGCAAGGTTAAAGTTTTCAAAAAGTAGGTCAAATGTCATGGTGAAGGTCACAAGGTCAAAATATTTGGTATTGACGGAAAGGAATTGTCACAAGGAATACACATGTGAAATGTGAAAGCTGTACCTGTTATGGTTCAAAAGCTATGAGCAAGGTTAAAGTTTTCAAAAAGTAGGTCAAAGGTCATAGTGAAGGTCACAAGGTCAACATTTTTGGTATTGACAGAAAGGTATTGTCAAAAGGAATACACATGTGAAATATTAAAGCTGTACCTGTTGCGGTTCAAAAGTTATGAGCAAGGTTAAAGTTTTTGTGAAGGACTGTCGGACAGAGGGACGGACATTCGCATGAGAGGGTATTTGTGGGGTTCATTGCTATATAAACCCTTACCCTAATTTACACCCAGCAAGTCTCAATTTAACCCCACAAGTTACTAAATATCACCACAACTACCAACTGAACAGGTTAATGACCGTAACTGACAGGTTAATGACCCCCCAACTACCCTCTCATTCGTACGGACGGACATACGAACATTGGCATGAGAGGGTATTTGTGGGGTTCATTGCTATATAAACCCTTACCCTAATTTACACCCCGCAAGTCTCAATTTAACCCCACAAGTCACTAAATATCCCCACAACTACCAACTGGACAGGCTACTGACCCAAACAGACAGGTTAATGACCCCCCAACTACCCTCTCATTCGTACGGACGGACGAATGAGTTTTAATAGTCCCCGCTTTTGCTAAAAGCAGGGGACAACAGAATATATAAGTTTTTTTCCCCAAATAATTGCAATCTTTTGGTCAGATTTGGTAGGGGGGTTACCTAAGGACTATATATGTCAAATTATTTTAAATTATGACCATTGGTTTTGGAGAAGAAGATTTTTAAAGTATATTGACATATAAGGAAAACTAGCCCCGCCCCTGGCAGCCATGTTTTATGAGATACATGTATCAAAATAATTTGAACAATCTTGGTAGAGGGTCACCTAAGGACTATTTCTGCCAAATTATTTTAAATTCTGACCATTGGTATTGGAGAAAAAGAGTTTTTAAGTTTTCTACATACAGTGATGTCTCGTTAATCCGGGCTCCAACGATCCGGAAACCTCACTATCCGGAAACAATTTCCTTGGAACAGAGTATATCTCAGTGCTTATAAAACTTTTGAGTTTGAGTCTTAGATTGTTCTCAAGTATGATTGACCAGATTTGAGTCAAAGACTCAAATCTGAGCATTCATACTTGAGAACAATCTAAGACTCAAACTCAAAAGATTTGTAAACACTGTAAGATATTGTAATGAAAAGGCTGATTCGTTTATCCGGAAGACTCATTTATCCGGATTTTTTCATGGGAACCAATGTGTCCGTATTAACGAGTCACCACTGTATAAGGAAAACTAGCCCCGCCCCTAGCAGCCATGTTTTTTAGATATCAACATAATTTGAACAATCTTGGTAAAGGGTCACTTAAAGACTATAAGTGCCAAATTATTTTAAATTCTGACCAATTGTTTTGGAGATGAAGATTTTTAAAGTTTTCTATATAGCCATATAAGGAAAACTAGCCCCGCCCCTGACAGCCATGTTTTTTGAGATATCAACATAATTTTAACAACTTTGGTAAAAGGTCACCTAAGGACTATTTCTATCAAATTATTTTAAATTCTGACCATCAGTTTGGGAGTAGAAGATTTTTTAAGATGTTGCTTTCGGTTGCCATGGCAACCAGAGTTCTTCATGGAATGGAATTCTTTGAAAAACTTTGAAAGGGGACGACGCAGGGAACATCCTTGCTAACTTTCATTAACTTCCAATGGGTAGTTTCAGATAAGATGTTGTTTAAAGAAATTGTTGACAGACGATGGACGATGGACTGTGAGTGATCACAATAGCTCACCTTGACCATAAGCTCAGGTTAGCTAAAAACCAAGACTGAACTGAAATGATATTGTCATGCATTAAAAATGCAAATGTCTTAAAACAATATAAAATCTGGGTCTACGCCACGTAAAATTATCCACTAACCATTCTTAGCGTCAATAAAGCAAGACAATATTGCTGCCAATTGACTCAACCCTGTCTTCCATATGCTAGTTTAGACTCATTCACAATAAAAGTATATGATGTGATGGATATGATGATTATCTATAGGAAAGGAAAACAATAATTGTGTCTTTGAAAACACTGTTGAAAATGGAGCATTTTCTCATTATGAGCAAATGCTCCATTGTCTACAATATTTTCAATAGCCATATGCTACATAGTCGTCAAAAGAAGTATCTATGGAGTAAAGGGTTAATGCTTAAATAGATGGTCGTTATAAATCATCTAAGGAGTAAAGGGTTAAAGATGAATGCCTACAAGGCATATGCTTGTATTTTGCCAAGTGCATTTTTCATTGTACTGCACACTTTTTTTTATAACAAAGGTTGTCTAATTATCAAAATCTATTTCCAATCAAACTCAAAACTATTTATGTATATTATACCTTACATAAATGTGCCCCTTCTTTATGCATATACACGTTAGCAGTCCTTAAAACAGCAGGGTTTCTCTACCAGTCACTATATAGAAATAGTGACCAGTCACTATATAGAAATAGTGACCAGTCACTACCGAATGTGATCGTGACTACTCGGCCATTTCCGACACCCAAAAATAGTTCACAGAAATGACCAACCGTTTCCGGCTGTGCAATGTTGTCATGACGTCAAGTTTAAATGACGTCATCGATGTAAAGCATAGAAAACAACTGTAATGCAAGAAGGCCCTCAGTGGGATGTACTATTTCTTATATAGTATGACTGAGCTTCATTTCTGGTTATGAAAATCATGTTTTTCCTATAAGGTGTTGTAACACTTTACTCCATTACGCTATATTTAGATTCACTGACAATGAAGAGGAAGATTATATAGGAGAAATTAACTGATATTGAATGGCTTTGAAAACATTGTGGGAAAGGAGCATTTGATCATTATGAGCAAATGCTCCATTTCCAACAAAGTTTTCAATAGTCATCTGCTACAGAGGCATAAAGAGGTGTATCTTTGAAGTAAAGGGCTAACATATGTATTTACAAAATGTAGGTAAATCCTACCTTTGCCTACTGCTAAATTGTCGCCTACTTTTTCAACATTATCCAATTTATTTGAAATTTGACGAAACTATCGTCTGAGTGTCAAACATCTAGGATTCTAATCAGGCATAAATAGTGTAAATAGGGCTAAGGGTTAATTACTATGTCTGGATCCAGATTTGATATGTGAATTTAACCATTTACTCCATAAATATGTCTTTTGATGCCTCTGTAGCAGATGACCTTTAACCCATTCCCTCATGAATATTTATATGAGACTCCGCCCACTATGAATATTTAATTATATAGATTTCAATATTGGCACATAAAACAAGGATTTTTTATTGCCAAAACCAACAGTGCAATATTTAGAGCTTTCATTTTCAATAGGCAAACAGAGTAGACTCTAATCTGGGTCTACTCTTTTTGCGAATGCGTCTATATGAGGAATTGGGTTAAAAACACTGTGGGAAATGGAGCATTTGCTCGTAACAAGCAAATGCTGAATTTCCTACAAAGTTTTCAAAACAATTCAAAATTGATTTTTTTTCCCGCTTGCTATGAGCAAAAGCTCCATTTCTTACAATGTTTTAAAAACCAGTCAATTCTGCTATTTTCCAAATCTATATGTTGAACCATTTTTTGGGTGAAAATGATGTGTACCCTTTTCTACCTCTCTTCCCGTGAATTTCAACTCGCTCAAATGATCGATAGAGGATTATGCTACTTAATGTGAGGTATTTGTATGCAGAGCACCAACACACAGAGGTAGGATAACAAAGCATTTGGTGAAGTTTGGAGTATACCTCACAAGTACACTTTATACTTGGCTCAGAAAATGTGTGTCTATTTGTGGTTTTTTAATATGACATGCACACTTGTAACAACAGACTGAGGTATCGGTGTGGACAGTGTTCAGCATTGTTATTACAAAGTGAGGTACTATAAACATTTATCAAGCCACTAAAATTGTTATCTACTACTAATTGTGTTGTCTGCTTAAATTTAACAATTTACTCCACAGATGCACCATTCAGTACCTCTGTAGCATACTATGGAAAACATTGTGGAAAATGGAGCATTTAAAGCAAGCAACCGCCCCATATTCTGCAGTGTTTTTAAAACAATTTAAAAATGGTGTTTTCCTTTTGCCTATATATTCATCCTTTTCATATGATTCTTTCCTTGTGGATGATTCTATAAATAGCATATGGAGTAAAGCGTTAATACTTCATCCAATTTGCTCTAACAACTTGGATCAGGATCAGAGGACATGTTAACCCATTCCCTTATATAGACACATTTGCAAACAGAGTAGAACCAGATCAGGCAGCTCCTATAGGAGCTGCCTGATCAGGGTCTACTCAGTTTGCTTATTGAATATGAAAGTTTTAAGTATTGCACTGTAAGTTTTGGCATTCAATTTTTCTTGTTTTTTTGTGCCAATATAGAGATTTATTTAATTAAATGTTCATAGTGGGCGGAGTCTCATATAAATATTCATGAGGGAATGGGTTAACAGGCGCCTGATCTGTATCCAAATGCATTTCTATGCTGTAAAGGGTTAAACAAAACGAAATACAAACAAAATGTGACAAAATGTCTCTTTTCTCTAACATTTTGGTGGTCTGAACATTAACAAATATTTAGGGACCAGATCAAAACGGGCTACCAACTGTTCGCAAAGTCCTTAATATCCAGGGCATTTTCACTTTGATTTGAGTTTTGACTGAATTTGGTTATATACCCAGTATTTCACAGCTTTCCAGTCCCTGCTTTTCAGAGCACTCTCTGATTTGAGGCATTGTTCACAGTCCTTCTTCCCTGGTATCCTATGAAGTGTTATGAAACTCTGAAGGTGTCTGCGGACGGCCATTTTTTCCTCTTCGCTCCACATCCTTGGTCTGCTTTTTCCTTTAGATGCTTGTGTGACTGAAAGTAAAAGCATTTGTTTTCAATTGTATATGTTGCTCCAAAACAATTTCAGTTATTTCGCAACATCCAGCTAGCTACTGGTAGAGGACTACCTCAGATTCTGGTCTGTACTTCTGGCACAGACACCTGAGTAGAACTGATGACCATCAGTTTGAAGACTTCACCTCATGAAAATCCAAAACCAAGGTGAAGAAAATTCAACCTTGCTTCCCCACCCAATTTTGTACAATACTTGGTGGCTGCTTAACACAGGTAAAATAAACCATGAGGAAATTAATTCATTGTTTCAAACTCCTATCAAGCAGCCACACAAGGTTTTCACTTTGGACCATATACCTTTATATTTAACTGTGTTATGCAGCCACCTGTCTCAAGTAGCTACATTTCCCCAGTCCTCTGGCTGGGTGTTTAACACAAGTTTCCTTGTATGCAACCAGACCACACCATGGATATAATACTACCTTGCTTTTTTTTCAAACAATGAAATTACTCAAGTTAAAGTTTTATTTAGTCAAGGCATATTACATGCATGTGACTATGAATAACAAACAAATAAAACAAACAAAAAAGGCTCCTATACGAGCTGTCTAATCTGGGTCCACTCTGATTGCAAAGGCGTTAAAAGGCATTTCCATAAGGAGAAGGGTTCAGTAAAGCATTTCAACTCTTAAGCCCCGTTCTCACTGTCCCGGTTCTGGTCCCGGTAGCTCCCGGTGAAGACTTGCCGGTATACCGGGATGATCCGGGATGATCCGGGACATTTGTGCCAGAAAAATAATTTGCATTCTCATATGCCCGGTGCTGCCCCGGACTGCTCCCGGTTTAGATGCCGTCTGCTAAACCGGCTCAGACCGTGTCAGTCCCTAACTCCACCGGTGCAAAACGGGACTTTACCGGCTTACACCGGAGCTGTGCCGGGTTAACTCCGGGGCTCACCGTATGTCTACCGTGAGTGGACTGGAGTATTCTCGACCGCCCCGGATTACCGCCGACTATCACGGTAGAGCCACGGTAGAGTCCCGGTCCTGCCCCGGCGTATACCGGTGTTGCGCCGGACATGCCCGGATAAAGCCGGTTCTTGATAATTCTCCCGGTTGTGTTAAACATTTTAAAACATCCGGAACGGTCTGCCGGATCGCGCCGGATCAACACGGTTCATCACGGATCATCCCGGTTTGCTACGGTGCCGCCACGGTTGTCATCCCGGTGCCGCCACGGTTTCTCCCGGACCACCGTCCGGGACGTACCGGGGCGCCACACCGGGACAGTGAGAACGGGGCTTTAGCGGTATTGAACATTCATACATGACTCCACCAGATATGATTATAAGCAATCCAATCATTTACAACTGTGTGTAATACGTATTAAGTACTATTAACCCTTTCCCTGATGAATATTTTAATTCGCCAAACTTCGCCCTCTATGAATATGTAATTTATTTCCACATAGGCGCACAAAACAAGAAACTCTACTGTCAAGACAAACAGTGCAATTCTTAGAGCATTCATACTCAATTAGCAAACAGAGTAGACCCCGATCAGACAGCTCCTATACGAGTTGTCTGATCTGGGTTCACTCTGATTGCAAAGGCGTTAAAAGGCGTTTCCATAAGGAGAAGGGTTCAGTAATGCAATTTAACTCTAAGCCTTATTGAACATTCAGACATGACTCCACCAGTAATGATTATAAGCAATCCAATCATTTACAACTGTGTGTAATACGTATAACCCTTTCACTAATGAATATTTAAATTTGCCAAACTTCGCCCTCTATGAATATGTAATTAATTTCCACATAGGCGCACAAAACAAGAAACTCTACTGCCAAGACAAACAGTGCAATACTTAAGAACATTCATACTCAATTAGCAAACAGAGTAGACCCCGATCAGGCAGCTCCTATACGAGCTGTCTGATCTGGGTCCACTCCGATTGCAAAGGCGTTTCCATAAAGGGAAGGGTTCAGTAATGCATTTCAACTCTTAGCCGTACTGAACATTTATACATGACTCCACCAGTTATGATTATAATCAATCCAATCTTTTACAACTGTGTGTAAAATATGAAGGTTTCTTTCTTGAACAAAATATACATGTACACACAGGTCAAAGAAATTAATTTCCTATACAAACAGTGTAGACCCTGATCAAACAGCTTTTATAATCTGCCCGATCTACACCCACACTGTAAATTCAACTGCAAATAATAGACCCACATCAGAGCTCCAGACAGAGGTGTAAATTAAACATTTTTTAACAATATTTCCCCACCAAACCCAATGATGAGACCACCCACCATGATTGCTTCAAAGAAACAAACCCAACAGGCGGCCACAACACAGGGCTCGGAGGGGAACAAGGACCTAAATCACAAAAACATGCTAATAGGATAAATATATTTATATGACAGTACCTGAGTGTTGAACTGTGAGCTGTTGGGATGGATGCTCTTCTGCTACTGGCTCAGTAATTCCTGAAGCTGCTACTGGCTCAGTTATTCCTGAAGCTGCTACTGGCTCAGTAATTCCTGAAGCTGCTACTGGCTCAGTCATTCCTGAAGCTGCTCCTGGCCCAGTCATTCCTGAAACAAAGAAAGATACTTTAAATACATAGAGTCCAATCTATAAGTAATCTGACTCAAGTGCAGAGTAAACTGTAAACAATTTACCAAACACACAACCAACATTTGGGTCTCTGGCTTGGAAAATTGACAATATGAAAATGCAAACAGTGTAAACCCTGATTCAACACTGCATTGTAAATGCCGCGACAGACCAGGGTTTACATTGTTTGCAGAGTTTATATATTGTCCTCAACAAGTTCCATACATTGCATACCCTAATTTGACAACGCTCTTAAAATGCGGCGTCTAATCTAGGTTTGTACAATTTGCAATGTCATAAAGGCCATTATTCCAGCCGGCAGCCCATATATCATCAATCCTAGAATGATGTCTGATTTGGATGTCTGATTCTGATTCTGCCATTGCATTTATGAAAACTAAGCCTAATTCATTGATGGAATAAATCAGAAAAGGTCCCAAAACAGGGAGCAAGCCGCGGCTACATACATTTTCTCTATATACAAATATGGAAAATAACTCTAAGACATGCACGGACAGAATGAGACGGCGTTTGGCATGCATCATTTCAATACAAAGGCATTTACATGTATTACTACACAATATTAAGGAAGCCTGAGCAACCAGTAAAGTAATAGGGTTTCGAAAGGACAGATGGAGGTACAGATGGATTGACAACGCCAAAGCAATATCCCTAGTATCTGAAGTCAGGGGCGATAATCAGGAATGTTTGGAGTATTCATTGTTTATTATAACCGTAGGTAAATACAGTGTATTTAAATGCAATTTCATTTGCTTGTCAGCATAATCTTTAGTTGTTTACATTTTATGCCTATTTCTAGTATTAGCTCATGAAAAGCATCAGTTTCCTGCGCATGCCCAATCCCAACTAACAAATACAAAAACTTCAACACAAAAACACCTACATTCATTTTCTTCTATTTCAATATTTGAACTGTCAATTCCTCTTAATTTCAACATTACATTTAAACTTTGTCGTAAGTTGGAGGCCACATACCGTCAATCTCCTCCTCCTCTTGGTCACTCTCCACCAGGTCCATATCGTCATTCTCCATGATCAAGCCTAGCAATATCAAAATTGCATTTCTTAGAATTTGGTTGACACTCATGAATGTTGAAGACTAGTACAACACTTGTCTAAAGTCCACCATTTAACCCATTCCCTCATATAGACGCCGTTTGACGCTTTGCAAACAGAGTAGACCCAGATCAGGCAGCTCCTATAGGAGCTGCCTAATCAGGGTCTACTCTGTTTGCTTATAGAATGTTACTGGCCTGACTCTACTCTGTTGGCTATGGCAATAAAATTCCTTGATTTATGTGCCAATATAGAGCTTTATTTAATTCAAAGACCTAAATAACACAGATATGACACTTAGGATAATCTCACAGAGTCTCGCGGCAAACGAGATTTCGGCCAAATTTTAGTTATGACTCTCGTCTTCTTATAACATCCTCTGTACTCATCACAGAGACTTATAAACTAGATCATACAATAGAACAAGCATTCAGCTCTCAAGTGATACCTCATTTATTGAAATTGATAAAGAAATTAAAATGTTTTGTAGAAAGAGCTGAAGCAACTATGAACAAGGGGAAAACGGCAGATTCAACATAAATATACACACTTTGTAGGTTTAAATCAATATAGTTCAAGTTTCTTCAATCACACAGAAAAACAATTAGCATTAGGCAATGGCTCATAAATTTATCTTTAGAATGATATGAAATTCATAGAAATTAAACACAAAATAAAAAAGTTTTTAACAAACAGCATAGTCTGCTGGGTGACTTCTGGACATTTTCTTTACTGTGTATTGGAGTTTCTTATCTGTGTTATTTAGGTCTTTGTTTAATTCAATAGTCATAGTGGGCGGAGTCTCATATGAATATTCAAGTCGGAATGGGTTAAAAGATAACGCATGGGTAGACTGAGAATGTGGCAACTAAGTGCAAATCAAAAGTAGAAGCTATTTATATTTATCTACTACAACGGCCATCTAAATACATGGCCACTTTTTCAGATGAGTTTAGCAAATTGACAAACAGATGGACTGAATTCAGTATACCCCCAACTTTTGTTGTTGGGGGGTATGATAATAGGTCCGGGCACAGGGTTTGGTGGGGAAAAACAGAAAATGTTGTCTCTTATTTGGAGCCCCGATGTATCTTGCTTTCAATATATTTTTAACTCACTTGCTCCAGTACATAAAATTTGGTTGCAAAACAATATATACAACATTAACCCTCTACCACCTGTATAGAAATAAATATAATTATGGAAAGAGATAGACTGGTACAAAGTGGTACAGTAAAATATGCAGACTCTTGATCCTTTCCTCCACAAAATGCCTTTCAGCGCACTTTTAACTGATGACTAAACAGACTATTGAAAACATTGTAGGAAATGGAGTACTTGCTTGCTACGAGCAAATAATCGGGTTCCTGCAAGGTTTTCAGTACAATTCTAAAGAGTACTTTTAAGGTCTCTTATAATTCAATAAATATGATCATGGAAAGAGTTGTGTACAAAGTGGTACTGCAAAAGATGCAAAGTCTTGAATCCTTTCCTCCACAAAAGCGCCTTTTAGCACACTTGTAACTGATGACCATTGAAAACATTGTAGGAAATGGAGTATTTGCTCAGTCAGTACAAGCAAATGCTTGAATTCCTACAAGGTTTTCAGTACAATTCAATTTTTATTTTATTTTTACCTAGATTTTTCAATTTTCTTCATATTCTCCATGTGGATAAGTCTTTATAGAGATTGTGGAGTTAACCAGCAGTTTCATTTCTGAACATGCTGAAATGAATCTGCATGGTTAAGCCATATCATTTGTTAAGATTTCTAAGTTCCTTTTGTTTTGCAAGAGATAGAGATGATGAGGTATAGAAATAAAGACAGTTTTAACTATTACCCGAAATTATTAACCCCGACCTGACCTTTATGCAAGAATAAATCATATGGTGGTTACGTCTGCAATATATGATTATCCGTGAGTGGTTCGTGCTGCTCGTGTTTGATCGCAAGTTTACGGCGTAGGTTACGGAAATCAATCGAGCATTACCTCTGGTATATTTAATTAAGATGATTTATAACTAAAGTGTAGTAAAACTCGTGGCCTAGAGGCAACGACCATGCACCCCAAAACTCAAGGTTGTGAGTTCGAGCCTCCATCATGGCAAGTTCCTTTTTATATTTATTTCTTGAATTTCTGTTTTAAACCGAATATATGCATCCAGCACATGATTAACACGGGCATCATGCTTTTGAATATGTGACTTGTGTTGTAAGATTTTCTAATGTTGTATTGATCAGTTTACACACCAAGACCGGTCATGTCTACTAGGCATATTTTAGGTTCGGTGGTAAAAGAAATAATTTATAATGTTTCCGAGAATTTTAGAGGAGAAGATAGTGCAGAGTCTTTTCACTAAGAGAATTAACAAACTCTGAACACAGTGAACAGAAAATTTATTTAAAAACATGTTTGAAAAAAGAAAACTTTTTGGTAGTATTGAACTCGAGACATCGTGACGAAATAAATTGCTGTGGACCAGCTGTTCTACCAAGTGAGCTAGTATTGCTTGACTATAATTTGACACACAAAGGAAGTAATAAGGTATTGCGCATTTTACCATTCCCCTCATTAATTTCCGCTCCTGTAATTTATTCATCGTATTCATCGGAAAACTCAAGCTGAAGAAACCGAAACCTAAATTTAGAAAGTCCAGTCACTGTGTAATTATGCTAATGAGAGATGTCAGGTTGGGGTTAGTAATTTTGGACAATATAGTAATCATGTTAGTAACATTAGCCTGTTATAAAAGAACTTACATAATATCTTTAGATTGGACGAGATTTTCCAAGTCAAATATTTTTGTTGAAATTTATTTTTGCGGTTGTAGAAAATCACACCAAATTAGTTTAACCATAGCCATTTATATGCTTTTGTGAGGTGTGACCCTCTCACACCTATGACGGGGACAATAAATGAGCTACTATGTAGCTTAAAAGTAAAAACAACCTGTATCGAAATGACTTTTTACATCTGCGAATCAGATGATTTGAAAACTATTTTTGGGGGGAAATGGAACATTTGCTTGTCATGAGCAAATGCTCCATTTCTCACAATGTTTACAAAACCATTCAATTCTGCCATTTTCCTTTCTCCTAGATAGTCTTCCTTTTCATCTACATAAGCATTATAAGGCAATGGTCTAAATATAGCATATATGTGGTAATGGGTTACCTAGCTTTTACTACATAGATACACCTTTGCAGTGATGCCTCTGTAGTAGATGTGTTTTGAAAACATTGTGGGAAATTGACCATCTGCTCACTATGAGCAAAAAAAATAAATTGCTCCATTTCCCACAATGATTTCAAAATTATTAAAATGGCAATTTCATTTTGTCTATGAATTCATGTTTTCGTCAGATTATTTTCTTGTTGATAAGTATAAAATTACCATATGAAGTAAACATAGGAAATATTTCTTACCATCAGTTGTAACATCTATTTCATCAAGACTCTTTCCTCTGTACTTTGCGACATCCCCTCTGTCAAAGGCTGTCAGTAGTCTGGACATCCTTGCCAGCTGGATACTTTCTTCTGGGAGTCGATAATACTGTCTATGTATGCTGATATCATGGCCCATGAAATTAGCCAGCTGGTCTAATTCCGATTCTGACAAATTAAGCACCTGCGACATTGTTGCGATGTGTTTTCTCAACTTTGTACTTGTTATGTTTTTCGGGGCTCTTGCACCACATTCAGTTGCAAATTCTTTTAGACAATCATGTGCCCGTAAACATGTATCTGACATTTTACGTGCAAAAACATACACATTTTCTTCAGGGATGCCAACAATAGACCTCTTGTCATTCAACAAATCTATACGTTGAACCATTTTTGGGGTGAAAATGATGGGTACCCTTCTACCTCTTTTCCCGCGAATTTCAACTCGCTCAAATGATCGATAGAGGAATGCTTCTGTTTTTGAAAGTGTGCTTTCTATGGATTTGTCCGGTGCACTTTTTGACCTTTTTTTGTAGGTTTCCAGAGGAAGACGTTCTGCCTCACCTCCTCTTCTTCTGTTGAAAAGGACCAGAAGAGTAAGTGTAAATTTGGCCAAGTCAACCCAAGCATGTTTGTCTGGAGTGTCTGATTTCAATTTTCCAACAGCTTCCTCTGACCTTTGGTGGAGATGATTTTGTAGTTTTTGTAAATCTTCTGTGAATGGAAGAATATCAGGCTTGTTCCACTTACAAACTTCCAAAGTGCTTAGAGCAGCCCGTGATACAGAATCGGTCCATTCTGAGTCCAATACTTCAAGAAATTGATCTGCTTCCTCTTTCATTGTCATGTCAGATGACATCAGAGCATTCATCTTTTTGATAAGAGCACACTTCTTAACTGAATGTCCCAGTTTTAATGCTAAGGATGGTATGCCATATTTGTTTGATTTGTCATCATACTGGCACACTTTCTTCACAGCCTGTGCAACTAAAGGGAACTTGCTGACAGTTAAACATTGAGACAGTTGTATCACTGATTGGTCCATTTCTTGCACTGCCCTTTTCAGTCTTGCTAGTTCTCGCATCTTCTGACTCACATATACATGAAGATGTTTCAAACTTCCATGTTTTTGATACAATTTTGTGCCAAATTTCACAATCAGGTCATCATTTTTAGCACATATCGTAACTTCATCATTGTTCATAATTCCAAAAATGTTTTGCCTTAGACCAGAATGCACTGAGGTGTCCGTAGGAAGCAACATAGATGATGCACTTAGAATATTTCGTCTTTTCCTTCTTGAAGATGAGGTTGTTGTTTTAAAACGACACCTTTGATCATGGCGCCACAAATCTTTGCTGAGAAAGAAGCCAAAGCAATGGATGCATGGGCTAAAGTCACTTGGTGAAGTACCTTTTGGTGGAGCCTTCCAGGTTACAAGTTCACCTTTCTTTGCTTTCAGTACTGTTATGTTGTGATTGTAGTCTCCTTTATTTCTTAATAATTCCATTTCAGCAGTGCGCTCTTTTGATCCTTTTGGCAGGTTTAGGAAATCTGTAACCTCCTTCTCATTTCTGTGTTTAGACATAAAATGCTTGGTAATGTTAGTGAATTTCTTGGTACAATACAAGCATGAGTGGTATTTGTCCCACACTCTCTTCGAGCTTGTGTTTGTTGCCATTTTAACTGTGCAATTATTTTCTCCAGTGCTTGATGACACAGCCATTTCAGAAGTATCAGTATGTTGTGTCTGATCAGGTACAATAAGGGAAAATTGACTTTCATCATCTTCACAATCAGAATAATTTGTACCTGACCCTACTAACAATTCTGTCTGAGCTATTTCTTTCTGTCTTTCTTTTCTCAAATCAGCCATTTCTTTCTTTATGTCAAAATCGGATGAACTATCATAATCCATTTCACTGTCTGACACATAAGAATCACTCCCTGAAATGATACAAATATTAAAACTGTTTGAGATGAAATAAAAACATTGATATGAAGGCACTCACACTCATATTTTTGTTTGATAAGCATATAAAATGTTGATTTGGAACAGTTTGTCAGTTGGTATAGACACCCGTGGTTGTAAGGCTTTACAATGAAGATGCATACACACTACAAGTGAGGTATTATCAGTAAAGGTTGTATTATCATAGCATGCACACTTGTAACTACAAACTGAGGTATATCCCTTGGCAGTGTAAACTTTACATAGAGAGGTATTACTAATTTAGTTTGTGTGCTTATAACCTATACACTGGTAACTACATCATGAGGTGTTCATGATACATGATAAGTGCTTAATAAGGTTTAGTACAATAGCTACAAGCAGAGGTTGGTAAATTAACAAATTTCCACAACTAGCAGCTGACCTAAATCATGCAGAGTGTTGAAAAGAGACTTGGTCTGTTGGTTGTGTTGGGATTTAATTCAATATATTTACATTCGCAGTGTAACGTCCTTAGTTGAACCCTATATAGTAAAGTGACGTTCATTTCCCGATGAACTTTCATTTTAAAACCGGCTTGAACTGGTTTGTTTATGCAAATTAGAAATCCTTTTAAGCGTGCATTGAGTATAGACCTAACTTTGGTCTATTGTTAAACCGTCTCACGCCCGAGCGATATCTGTAGATTGCACGGACTTATCTGGCTCGGTTCGAAACGGGTTTGTAAAATCTCGTGCTTATCATGCGTTTGCGGTATCAAAATAATTAGCGCTGTTACTTCATATACACCTACTCGGGGTATATTTTGTAAAATACTTTTAAAACTTAGGTAAGTATCGCTGTAAAGTAAAGTTTTATGCTTTAAATAGGTTAATAAAAATATAAATATAAGGAATGACTGTCGTGCTCGTGCGGTTCATCACGGTATGAACTGCAAAGGACCTCGTGCAAAGTAAGTGAACCCCTGAACCGCACGAACACGACAGTCATTTCTAAAATATACACATTACCAACGGACGGTGGGATACAAATCATTGCATCGGACTCGAGGTGTACTTGGCGAAAACACACGATCTCATGAGCGGCTTGCCGCAGGTGTAATTGGGTGTTTCCGCCAAGTCTGATACAACGATTCGTATCCCACCGTCCGTTGGTAATGTGTTTATTGTATGCCTTTTTTCTGTGTCTAAGGGTTAAATTCACACAATAAAAAGTTATATGCAATGCATAATCGCACTGAATGCTTTGTATGCCAAACTACTTTTTTTCCACATCCCGAGTTTTACTAAACGCTTACGATTGTCGCCGAAGCTACAGTGGAATACGGAATCGGATTCTACTCAGTGCAATACAAGGTTCCGTATTCCACTCTAGGAATACAAGGGAAAATACCCGATATCAGAGAGAGGCATATAATAAAACAGTGTATCAGTCATATCACTGGCAACTATTTCTTTTGAACAAGTTGTAGTGCTGCCCTACTGAAGAGCTTCTGCACCTGACACATTTCAAGGATACCCTACCCAGTCAAATTATAGGTGGAGTTCACGGGGAACACGAGTGCCGACTAGGGTTAGAGGAGTTCCTCTTGAACGGGTAGAGTCGCTACTCCAGTGATGTCATTTTGACCATTGAACTCCACTATTCTAAACACTGCTCCGACCGAGGGTCACTAGAGTTGTCATTCGGAACACCTCAGCTATATTCTAAGACTGTGCACGAATTTTGCCGTAGAGTTCCAAATATAGAGGAAACGATGAGTTCAGAATGAGCGTGTTGGGAACCCGACTCGAGAGAAAACCGTTCACAAGGACTAGGTTATTGCACATGCGCCCTCGTTTTCACCGCTCTTCAAAACTTTACTCTAGGGTTCGTCGTGAACTCAACCATACAGGCACCAGGCCAAAATTCTAGTAATACATTTATTATGCTGAATGCTAAGCATGGGAGCTACTAATATAATTTGTAAACGTCTTTGCCATGATCCAGCCAGGGATTTAACCCACAACCACATATATGAGGTTGAGCATTTCAAGCCAGCCCAGAGGCTTCCTTAGCAGTCAATGAGTCGAAATATTGCCAAATAAGCTGTTTATGAAAGGGGCGTTAAATCTTGACGTGCATTGAATAGAATAGCGTCCGATTCCCCTCATGAAAATTCGAACCGGTCAGACCGGGATTCGAACTCATGCGGAGAGGAGCTAAGCGACTACATGATGTAAATTAAAGTTTAGCAATAGTTATGGTACATTACTTCAACATGACTCAAAATCAAATAAACATGAATAAGAATTAAAACTTTTTTCTATTTACATTTCTCATTGAGTTTTTATGCACAAAACAGATATAAACCTCTCCAAGTTTGGCAGATTTTCTGAGGGTCTAAATGATTGGACAATTTTAAAGTTTTTTTCTTCCAATTGCCCCCAAGTGTTCTTTTATGATAGCATGTTCATAAGAAGCTCATTTTTGATGTTTAACTGTGTTGTCTAGAATGTCACTTCCCAAAATATTCACTTAAACTAGAAATGTTTCCACTGGACAAGGGTGCCCGGACCGGCCACTTTGTTCAGTTAAAATCCCATATTTTCAAAAAATCTATTTTTAACAATTACTCAAAAGTCGTTTTAAAGAGACGATTTAAAAATCTTCATGCACAACTACATATGCTAGGCAACATTCCTGTAAAGTTTCAGGACTGTAGCCCAAGCAGTGTCAGAGATACACGCGACACAAACTCAAAATCTTTTTTTAACAATTACTCAAAAGTCGTTTTAAAGAGACGATTTAAAAACCTTCATGCACAACTACATATGCTAGGCAACATTCCTGTAAAGTTTCAGGACTGTAGCCAAAGCATCTTGTTATGGAGAATAATATTGTGAAGTGAAATAAAATTCCATTCAAGTAGTGGAAGATACAGCCGGGACAAGAAATTGCCAGGACACGAAATTGCCGAGAGACAATCTTTGAGCCCCAACTGTGACATTGACCTTCAGAGTTGGTCTTCAAAGTAGGTCGCTGGGTCATATGCTATCACATCATCTTGTTATGGAAAATAGTTGTGTAAAGTAATATAAACAAGAACGCCGCGTTCAATAAACACTTATGCCCCTGGTGGCATCCTTGACATTATATTTTGAATCTTTTCAAAGTCCAAATTAGGTCAAGGTCAAGGTCTAATGGACGTTGGGTGATATGTGTGGATGGGAATGGTCCAAGGCAACAACCATTTAACAATTTAAAACATTCTAGCAA